>CAEFZY010004103.1:0-96916 GCA_903066815.1 Brachyrhaphis roseni
TATATATATATATATATATTCCTATCTTGTATGCTGCAATGGACAGGTCATTGTTACTGACTTAAACCTAGCACAGCCTAATTTGTAAATAACTAATTTACCAGCTATGTATTGAATAAAATGATAGGAGGGTTTATAAATTAGCCAATTGTAATATGAAATATTTTAGTTTTAAAATAGTCTTTGCATAATATGCAAAGATATAGCCGGCAGCTATTCCAAACACAGCTGCTGTCGTTCACATATTAGGAGTAACAGTGGGCCTAAAATTCAATTTAAAAAAAAAATGTATTTACAGAATGTTTGTAAACCAAACACAGGTTGTATTTTCTCTTTCATAATCATATACTGATTTTGTTTATTCACTGTAGCTAAGCCATTATGTATTAATAAAGCAATAAACCACAGCTTTAATTCTTCTGTCTCGTCTTCTTCTGTATGTTAATTTCGCTTTTTAGAGCACAATATTTTTATTTTATGCTAAACTTAAAGTAAATATGCAATCAAATGAATATTTAATGAACAATTATTTATATGCGGTTTTCTGTTAGTTCAGAATAACACAAAAGTAAATTGGTTATTGATATATTGCAAAAGAAAACAACAGATTCACAAACATTTCTAAATTGCTGATGCAGAAGATTTTGGAAAATGTTAGTCTAGAAGGTCATTCCTGTTACTCTTCCTGCTTGAAGAATTCCAATTTGTGAGCCCTTTCAGGTAAGAATGTGTCTCCACTTTCACTCTGTTGTTAGTACCTCGACACCAATAGAGGTCAGCTAGAGATTTAAACTACAGTAAATATTTATCTAGAAAGCCATTTAGTTTGAAGCTACAAACAGAATATTTAGCTCTGAACAAAATATGTAGTTGGTAAACTTAATGTTTAGCTTCGAACTAAATATTTAGCTTGCTAACTAAATATTTAGTTCGAAGCAAGATATGTTGTGTGAGGCTAACTAGCTTGCTAACTGAATATTTAGCTTCAAATGAAAAATTGAACTCAAAGCAAAATATTTAGCTTGCTAATTAAATATTTACTTTGATCAACTTTGTTTGAGTAGGAATAGTTCCATTGTGGGTTTCGAACTGCTGACTATTTTTTACATGACAGCAGTTAAGCACAGTAGTCAAATGCAATAATACATAGAGTTTAATACCGCTACGTGATTTTGATTATTACATTTTTGCTTTCATTCTTTGTGAATTATCTCACAACTGTAATAGTTCTTTTGTCATATTTTCAACGCATTTTAACAAAACTTTGCTAATATTGATAACTGTGATCAAGCTGCTCCAGGTTATCATGAAACGACATTTTCATATTGTTGCATACCGATTTAAGAAATAGATAAATAAGTGATGTTTTTTGATATCAAGCATGACACTGTCGCTGCCTCAGCAGAAGAAAAACTCAGTAAGCAGCAGTGAGCAACACAATGAATAACACAATCTTAACAACTTCTTGAAGAAATTGCTCATTTGCAATGCAGATTAAAACATACTCACATGCAACTTTAGAGCTGATTTGTGTTGCCACATTACAACTGTTGTATTGTTATGCAAGACTATGAACAATGACTGTGAACATGTTTCCAAAATTTCAAGCTGAAGTCGAACAAGCAAGTGTTTTTAATCACCTCCCCATTAGAGTATTTCCAAGTCATTCTAGTCACTGTCGGCTGTAAACTCTGCAGTTTACAGCCTATCAAACCTTCAGTTGTAGAGCCTTTGACTTTACATTTTACACTGTACTGACACTATGGAGCCTTCAAGGTCATTGTGTGAAACAGAGATGTAAATGAAACGAGGGAAAGGAGGGGTGATTGATGCTTATGAAGAAACAGGAGCTGTGAGTTCACACGCCACCTAGCCTGCATAATGGACTGTTGGACACAATAATACCTTACGAGTAGCCACGGTAACGGGGTTGAAAGTTGAAAAACTCACAAATGCAATAGGGCTTGAGAGATGGAAAATTTAATTTTATGCCTAGGCTGATAACTTCTTCAGGGCAGCATATTGCAATGGACAGATTTTTGGAAAAAAAAGTAGAACTATGCCGTATTACGTAGGTGTAAAATAGTATCATTAGAAAATATGAGAATTTTTCAGTGGCTGTTTTTGTACCAGCTGAAATGAAATGTTTAGGTTATTTTTGTCCAGTCGTGGATCTTGCCTGACAAAGAAGAACAGTGACCCTGGACCAACACTGAACATTATATTACAGTTTTATTAGGAATTTAACTGTTATAAGTATTTCCCTCTTCACAAATTTCATCTTCTTTTTATCTTTTTTTTGTGTGTGTGTGAGTGTGGGGCTGAATGTTCGAGTGGAGAATGAAGCTCCAAGACAGAGCTTTGGGTAAATAGGCAGCGCATTTCAAACGATTAAAGCTATACAGGTATTTTTTTTGATGAGGAAATAACATTAGAACATGATATAAAGCTTTAAAAAGTTAATTTTTTAAGACAATGGCTAGTTATGTCACCATTAGTGGCTATAGCTGCTATCAAGCGTTTGCAAAAACAGGAGTCAGTTATTTGAGTTCTGTGGAGGAGTTTTGCTCTTCTGTACAGAATTGTTTCAATTCTGCCACACTTAGGTCTACAAACATAAATGTTTAAGGCCAAGACTATGACCACTTCAAAACCTTTATTTGAGAATTTTTATTTTTATTTTTTGGAACCATACTAAAGTGGACTTGCTGGTGTATTCAAGCTCATGGTCCCAAAATGACTGATGGACATTCTCCTTTAGGATTTTTCCAGTCTTTTTTTTGGTGTGATATTAAAATTTGCATAAAGCTCTGAAATATCTCAGTATCAAATAAGCAAATACAAACAAAAACTGTACTTTTTCATGGAATTTGTCCCCACAATGGACTTTTGTCAGGTCTTTACATTTTCTCAAATTGAACTTAGTTCCTGGGTGTGCTGCGGTGGCGTAGCGGATAGCACGACCCACGTTTGGAGGCCTTGAGTCCTCGACGCGACCGTCGCGGGTTCGATTCCCGGACCTGACGATATTTGCCGCATGTCTTCCCCCCTCTCCTTTCCTGTCAGCCTACTTTCATATAAGGGACACTGGAGGGGAAAAAAACTGAAATTTTTTTTTACTTAGTTCCTTGTTTCCTAATATGTCTGTGATATGTCTGACAAAATACCAGAAAAGGCTGCATTTTCCATCCAGAACTGTCTTGTCTCTTTAAAGCAGCTTTAAGCACAGACTCTGCTCTAAATGATTCAAATGCAGGAAGACGGGGGATCCCATGCCTCATTGCATCGAGATGAAAGAAGACCTAAAAGAGTTCCTGAAGAATGCAACATGCAACCGGTCCCAGTCCAGTTGGGAGACAAGCAATACAAGAAACAAGAATACTTCTCAGTAAAGCTGATAGAAACTCTGTTTTGGGGGAAGCAGCACCTGCCTTTGTATGTGTACCCAAGGCAATCAGGAAAGTAAACACCTATAACCTCCAAATTAGTTACAACTGACACAGGTAACAATGAATTTAAAACATTAAAGTTCAGGGGAAAAAATGGCCAAAGATTGACTTCCACAATGTCCTACTCCAAATTTATGTTCAATCCAGAGAAATATCAAACCTGTAACATTGTGGATTTAAGAAAAAATAAGTCGTCAGAGTTGCTGTGTTGCACAAACTGAGACTTCACTGTGGAAGATTCCTGTCAAGTGCTTAAAGATGCATGAGAGTGCTTCATCATTAACGAGACGTCAAGACGGAAAGTTCCACAACGATTTCGAGATAATGGACAAGGAGTGAGGGACATTACAGAAAAGTTAGAAGGGCACAAAAAAGCTGAGGTGAGAAGGAAAGCAAAGAGCAGAGTTACAAAAATATTACTATTGTGATTGGGAGAACTACTAAAATATTTATCAAAGCATTGATAAAATACCATGTTTTTTTTGTTGTTGTTCTCATTTAGATTCAATATCAAACACTTACTCAAGTATTTCCCTTCATTCATAATTAAATCAGCTGATGGTGCAAGTTTCAGCTGACTTTTAGAAATTTGTAGTTGTTTCATGGACAGGAGCATGGTCTCTTAAATAAATAGACTTGAATAAATAGTTATTAGTCTTTATTAGTTACAGTATGTAAGTAATATTCACCCCAGTCTCAGAAATTTTCATTCTTCTTTATAATATGATAGGTCTTCCAATTACTTCACCTTACCATGGTCAAGTTACAAACAACTAGATGGTCATTGTTTTTGCCAGTGCTGCTCCCAGGATCTGGACAAAACTTCCCCATAATTTATGCTAAATTAATGATCTGGTGCTTTTTATCTCACAACTTAAGACTTATTTATTCAAATTGGCTTCTATTACTTAGCTCCACTGTGATGCCCCGGCGCACATTTTAGGTGATTTTTGTTTCTATGTTTCCACATTTTTAAATTGAGTTGACTGTCACCATGATCTCTTGAGCTTTGCCTTTTCTGTCTCATTTTTCTTGCGTTTCAGATTACTCGTGTTACTTTTACCTCAGTGCTTCAGTTTCCTGGTCTTCTTACACCTGTTCCTCATCTGCTCATTTACACACCTGTGTTGCATCCAGTAATCAAAGTCCCCATTGCGAGGGCTTCTCGTTTAGTCACTCGATGTCAGATCCTTCTGTTGTCCTGACAGTAGTTGCGTTTTTTTGTTGTCATCATTGCATCATCACTTTCACTCTGCTCCTACTATCTACATCTACAAAGGTCAGCTAATAAATGGCAATATGACCCTTTTATATGCTTTTAATTTGTTACAGTTCATTATTATTGTGTGTATGCGTGCGTGGGGGTGTGTGGGTGTGTGTGCATCTAGGTTTATTTTCAGTATCCTCTTCATTGACCAAGGTTGTATGCAAAACTAAGGAACTTGACTTTGGTTTTCAAGCTGCAAGAGCAAACAGGCAAAAAGTTTAAACGTTTAAACTTTAGAGAAAATAAAATACAAATCAAGGAACAATATGTAACAATATTTGTGACATTTTATTTTATTAAAAATAGAAAATGGTGCAAAAATGCTAATTTTCTTCCCAGTTACTGACTTCTCTGGCTATATAGTGACTTTATGTTTTATTTTCACTGTAAAGTGCTTTGGTAACCTTTTGGATGTTTAAATATATTTTGACTGTTTGATTGTAATTAATCTTAATTCTAAACATGTAGACCTTAGTGTAATCACTGAGTTAGGGGAGAAAAATCCCTGAGTTTTTAAGATAAAACAATAAGGTCACCAGTAGCAGTGTTTGTATTGTGTGTAGATGGTCACTTCAGTGACAGCAAAAATAAATAAACTTGCAAAAAGACATTTTGGCCTTTACATATTTATCACTGACTGCCAAACAATGCTTACAAAACACTTTGTTGTTACATTTATTTAATTTTATTCATAAAAAGGGGAAAACATCATAGTTGGTAAGACTAAAATAGCAAATTTGTGCTAAATTACAGAGAGCTACTGGGCACATTGCAACAAATATTTGTAAAATATTACTGAATCTGGACAAGTGGCATTTAGGTAAAGTAGTGACCTAAATATAATAAGTATATAAGCATACAAAGACCATTATACAAGTAACGCTGCACTGTGACAAAGCAGCTGCTGTCAACAACCTCCTCTTCCAAAAGCCCCACGGTCATCTGAGGCTTCAACTCGATTGTGGTTGAAATGTACAAAACGGAAACAGGACATTCTAGAAATTGAACATTTACTCTGGGCAAAAGTGGTTAAAAAAAACTCTGGGAAAAAAAGTTATGTCTCATCTTCTGGTTATAGCAGTAAAACATAAGAGCTGCTATTTAATCACAAGTTTTAAAATGTCTCTGTGAGACCAATTTAGTACAATACAGTGTTTCACTTCTGCTCGCTTTGGTTATTCAAGTTTGAACCATGAACACTTAACAGGTTTTATTAGATTTAATGGAGCCAACAAGCTTGTCTCTCTGATCACATGACAAAGCATTATGTAAAAATAGTTTTACCCAATCTTGTCTGACTATTACGTTGTTGATTTCAGGTTAAAGTTAAATGACTTATATTCTATATTCTCTATTCACTATTCAGCAAACTTGGTCCAAACTTGTACAAAGTATGTACCACTGGATGATGTTGTCGTCAGAAAATTGGTTCCTGGGATTTACTAACAAATTTGACTTGATTTCAAAGTGCCAGTTTCAGTCATCTAGTTTAAACTTGGATTCAACTGGACGTTTCAAAAAGAAAATATTCCCGCACTTACATCAGAACTGGATTTGCAATGAATAAAGCAGTATAACATTCAACTTCTAGACTAGCCATGAAATGTACGTATTAGTTTATTGGAAATAATACTGTTTAAATGACTTAACTTTGACTACTGGTATTTTCTTATCTATTCAAGCAACATGTCAGTGTATTTTAAAAGAAAAAAAACAAAACTAAGACTCCACACACATTTATTGCAAAATTTACCAGCACTAATCAAAAATTAGAAAAAAAAATGTGTTGAAAATTTTGATAAACTCACAGGATAAAACAAGCAATAAAAATGTGAACAACACACTGAATTCAAAAGAAGTGTTTCACAAGGAATACCCGTTCCTGGTAACTGTAATCAGAGACCTAAGGCACTTTTCCTGCATAGCTTCTCTCTAAATGTAAAAAAACACCCAAGGACACAATAAAACAGACAAAACAGAAACAATCAACAACATTAGACTGTAGCTCTGTATTTCTCTGTGACTCCATAAGAGTAAGAGTGTGTGACAGTAGCCTGACATTCATAAATGTCAGCATTTTATACTTTGTAATAAATGTGGTTTTAATGGATCAAAGTGCTTAATATTTTCAATTACTGTAACAGTTATAAATGTGTTCAGTTACTTTCTGCTTCTGACACATGACCATAGCCCCAAATTTCTTATAAACTTACCAATATTAGTTTAGTGTAATGCAACTGATAAACAAGCTAATCTGTTAGGTAAAAGTATAAACAATGTAATAATATACATTTTGTAGAGCAATGAAAAGGGATAAAAAATTATCTCATTGTGCAAAAGCCACAGACAAACTAAATGTAGTGTGAAGCACTTCGGGGTCCTCTGGACTTCATAAAGCTTGATGCAAGTACAAGTCATTTACCATTTACTATTTAATATACCAGCAGGTTTAGACTAAAATCCTGCAGTTGTGTGTCAGAAAGCTAAGGATGAAGAAGGATTCTAGGTGATGTACCACCAAAAGTCAACAAAGCCTCATCCTTGTAATTGTTTAGGAGTGTTCACACTAGTGCAACATGGTTTTAAATTTTTTCTTTTACAAATCTGGGTTTGTAGTCAAGTTGAATTAGGTAAATGTCACATATGTCAACAAAGTTTTTAAATTGTTATCATGGTGTAATTTCTTTACGTCAACAAACCTGGGATAGTAGCACACTTTATACAGACACTGTAATTTTACTGAATCAAGCTCACAGTCTCCACAGTGGATGCAAACAAAAAAAAGACCGATATAAATATGGAAAAAAAAAAAAGAAAGAAAGACAGCTGACGTCGGCTGATACTAATGTTAATGTCGATATATCGTACATCTTTACTCATTAAACTATAATTTAAGCTTGCTGTATTTTGTTTATCCTAAATGCTGCGCAAAAAAATATGAAAACAGGAAAATTAGAAGACTGATGAGTTTTATTGATTTATTTTTAGTAACTAAATTCAGTCAACTAATCTAAAACAACTTAAATGTTGTTTTCAGGTGTAAAGGCTCTCAGGCTTTACACCTGAAAAATACATCAGTACATAATATTGTAAGTTATTCTGGCTTTAATTTTAGTAAATGATGGATTTAAACAAAACAGAAGTTCAGTACAATATTTTTTTTTTTTTTTATTACTATTATTTGTTCTTTAAAACCTAATTGGAAAGAATTGGTTATATTGATAAACCTAAACAGCTCTAACATCCTAACCAAAGAAATATTTATCTTTACATTTCTAATTGTACAAGTGATATACACTGTTTTTCTGTGGTTCCATGAACCTGAAATAGAGACTCATCATTTTTCAAATGTTCCTGCAGCTGATTTCTTTTGAAATCAAAAAGTACATCAGAAAGTAATAAATCCTGCTCCTCTCACATGGCTCTGTGTTGTGTGTAAACCTTTAGCCAGTGCAGCAGGAAGGTGATCCTTGTTAACCTAAAACACAAAGTCAGTTAATTTCAGTCAAATCAAGTCAGAATTGAGCTGCTAAAATTAAATGGAAAGCTTGTGTTCAAGGTAACATCAATATCTCCATATCAAAGCGTGTAACAACATTTCCAGGTTGAGGTGAAGAACATCTTACCAGTCTTTTATTAGTTTCTTGAGGCTACAGAAGACAATGTCCAGGAAGAAAATCCCACAATGTCCTATGAAATAACAATTCCAAACAACAAACTCAGGGACGTCTTTAAGCAGCATCTTCAGTCTAAGTGAAAAAAAAATACATAGTTATGGTTAAATTGTGTTAACATATACCTGGCTTAGTCAAAAATACAGTGCTATAAAAACAAATGTTTCCTCTTTAGAGTCACATTCATCGTTTTACCAGACAAAGACAGAATGATTAAGCTTGTAATATATAAATATAGAGGCTTAAAGACATTAATCCCTGTGTCATTGATCTGTGTTCACTTAGTGAACATAGATCACTAAGTGAATGTGTTCATTCTATGCCAAAGGATGCACGCACACCTTTCAAAAAGTTCCACTTTGTCTCCTGAGTCCATAGAATATTTACCCAAAAGTCCATGCATGATGTGATCCAAGTTCAGATCCTTTAGCCTGACGGGTTCCTTTAATGTATATTTTTATTTATCAGCTCTGGCATTAATTAGCCCTGGTGGTGGCTTATGAAACTGAACGCTCCCCAAAAAATATGGTAGTCATCCATGTACCACAATTCCTTGTTTAACAAAAGGTAATTTCTACTTTCACATCAGACCAGTTTTGATAAAAAAAAAAAAAAAAACATTTTGTGTTGCCTTGAGTTTATTAATTACCCTTGTCTACTTTGGAGCACAGCATAGAATGACACCACGAGAGGTAGAAGCAGATGAGAGAAGATCATCACTGGTAACCCAAACATACTCAGGTAAGTTGTCACATTCCCCATCAGAACTGAGAGATAAAAGAACACAGTTAAAGGAATAAATCAGTACACTGATCTCAATTTTAAAGACGAAAGACGTAACAAATCCCACTCCAAATTGCAGCTTAATAATGTGGAAAAACATCCATTGTTACATCACTGGCATTTAATTCAGTTTTCCAGTTTCATATTTCTTTGAACTGAAAGCCATGTCTTTCAGTACTCTAAAGCTGCCTTTGTGAAGCAGTGGTTAGTAATGTCAGATGTCAACAGGATGACTTTGACTTTGAGAATGCATGTTTTCTTAGAGATGCTCTGATTGTGATTTTAGATTACCACCTTATGGATTACAGACAACTCTTGTTTGTCCAAACAATTCAGTAAATTTTAACATTAATCAATTAGCTTCTAAAGATGATTGTGTTTAGTGGTAAGTGACAACCTTACCATTCTTCATTAAGTAAAAATGGTGAAGAGGATCTTCACTGGGTTCTTGCAAGGTGGAGCTGAACATTTGCATGGATCTGTGTTCTTTGAAAGATGTTTTCAGGTTGGTTTGTTCCCCTCTTCTCATCTTCTGCTCCTCTACTTTGGATGTCTTTGGATTGGTGGAGTTACAATTTGAGAACCCGTGGAATACACTATTCCCTATCTTAGCAAGAGCAACATCTAAAATAGAAAATAAATACATCAATGATTTTTCTCTCATACAGAAATTAAATGCTTTGTAAACTTTAAGCTTTTCATTTTTAACTTGACTCACCATTGCTTTGAAGGAAGTTGATGGTATCTTTGTAGCCAAAATTGAAGGCTTGCTCTACTGCCTACAAGAGTAAACAAACAGTGTAACTATAGGGCAAAATGAAATCCATGTGTCAGTAGTTGCATATGTTTTCAAAGACCAAAACCAAGTTAACGCTCTTTT
This sequence comes from Brachyrhaphis roseni, assembly GCA_903066815.1. Classification (NCBI taxonomy): domain Eukaryota; kingdom Metazoa; phylum Chordata; class Actinopteri; order Cyprinodontiformes; family Poeciliidae; genus Brachyrhaphis; species Brachyrhaphis roseni. The sequence goes on from CAEFZY010004103.1 coordinate 10,054, forward strand.
AAAAACAATGAATGTTTGTATAACATAGTTACTAGGCCTAGATACATAAGGGGTTTTGAACTGTTTTGAATCAAGGGAATTTAGCTCGACACAAATAGATCCTGACATTGTGGAAAGTTCACCTGGTAGCCTGAAGTGAAAATGTGTGTGTACCTTTGTCTTGTTAAATGAGCAGAGAGTGGGGTGTCAAAACTAATTTTGTAATGATGGTCAATAATGTAAATACTACTAAGTAATGTAATACTTTTGGCCATTTTGTGTTTATATTAAATTAATAGTGTAATATCTTGTCAATAATGCAGTTAAGCCAAGTTACTAAGTTGAAAGACATAGGTACTATTTTGACATAACTTATAAGAAAAAAAAAATCCTAATTTGATTTTCCTAAGTCTTAGGAAATGTATAAGCATTTTAATTATGTGTAAATAGTGGATTTTGTGGAAATAAAATCTTTTTTGCAGTTGTGTTTGGAAGATAATGTGATAATATGATTATTGTCCAGAATTATATTATTGTTTGCTACAGTGGGGTAATTGAAAAAAGTTATTGGCAATTCATTGGAATAAAACAGAAGCAAGCAAGATTTCTGACTATTGAACTCCCTGAATGTCATTCAATAAGACTACTGTATAACACATTAGCAATGCAAAAACTAAAACTTTTGTCTAAAAAAGAAAAGGTCCAATACAGCATCTTACCTCTAAAGTCACAGGGTAAAGACCATTGATGATTCTGAAGGTGTTAGCCATGTTGAACTTAATAAGAGTTCCAGAAGCTACCAGGTCCATCGTACAAGGAGGATCAGTAGGACATATATCAGCTTCTCCAGAGAATGGGCATACAGTTAGTGTGTGGCTGGCCGGCTCAGAGAGCAAGGGCTGAAATCTACTCAAGCCACCATCAATGTAGTGCTGTTGAAACATAAAAACCTTGTGACTAAGCAAACTCCTGGAATTAGTTTGTGAGTTCCTCTGAAATGCTCACCACTCCGTTCAAAGCTGGAGGCAGAAAGCCACAATATCCAGGGACAAAACAGCTACACAGGAGAGCCTATAGACAACACACAACAAGCAACTATTAGACAACAAATATATATATATTTCATACATCAAGGATATAAATGTCATCAATTTTGTGCTTTACAGCTTTACAGCAATAAAATGCTGTAAAGCATTTTATTGAACAATCAAGTAACTGTGATACTTTCAGTTGTTATAAAAATGGTGTGTACTATATATATAACACAGATAACTTAAAAGAAATTTGAGACATCAGCACAAGAACACTTTTCCATTATGCTGTTTTCAGCCATTCTTAGCAGATTCGTACTCAACCATGCATGAAAGAATCAAAGCAATATTCCAGGTGCTATTTTGATGAGAGAATAACAATATAACTTGATAGTAAGCTCAAAAATGTTGATTTTGTGAAACTGTTCCCCTTGGAGAAAGTTTTACATCATCATTTGGGATGGTGCCAAACCTACAAAGAAGGGAGGTTCAAAGATCAACATCTTCAGGCATCAGACATTCAGACGTGAACAAGCCTAAATATTTTGTTGCCAGACGAATCACAAAAAGGATTAAGTTCTGACTTTGAAAAGAATTATGAGAAGTTTTTCTAAAAAAAAATAAAATAAAAAATAAAGAATCTCACCCTTTTTTTAACTACTAGCAAATAGAAATAATTTTGGCAATTCTGAATTAGCTGATAAAAGAAACATTTGATTTCATAAAAATCACTTTATAGTGTGATTGAATATCAAACAGTTAAAACATAAGGGTATGTTGGTAGTTAGCTTATGTGTCTTCTTATACAGTGTATAAAGAGACACATTACATAGACACGTTATAAAGAGAGATTGCAATACATGCACTGCAATGCAATCTATTTAATGGTTTCCACAATAAACCATTAAATAAAATGCAGTATACCACTATTATTGTTAATGTTAATAATATATTATTATTTGAGAAAAAAATAGATATTTTGCATGAGCACAGACTTACTTTCACTACATCTTCTTTGGACTGAAATTCTGACATGATTAGGTGCTTCCCATCTGACAGTCGTGTCACAGCAACACCAAGGCGACCACTTGCAAAATGGTGTGCATCCGAAGGAAGGTGCTTGAGCAAAACACTTTCCAACCACTTGAAAACATTGACGGAAGGGTTCAGTGGTCCAAGTGGGGCAGCCATCACCTGCTTGACAAAAAGGATGATCTCATCCCGAATGGCAGCTGTGACATGAAAGAACCCTGAGGTTAAAGTCATAGTCCCAAATAGCAAAGTAAGTTTAGAACAATCAACAAGTTCACATACCTGGGTTAATTTCACAGACAACTGCTGCTGCTACCACAGATCCGGCAGATGCACCGAGGATGTGGGGAGCCGATTGCAGGATCCAGGGTGTATACTTCAGGAAGCACAGAACAACCCCGAGCTGATAGGTAGCCAGGAATCCAGACCCAGAGAAGGAAATATCATAAGGAACCTCACGAAAGTGAGAGCTGGAGATACTGTGGGGCATCTTGAAAAGTGCCAGCAACCTAATAATTATTTATTAGCATTAATCTAATCAGCATTAGAGAGTCAACAGCAAATGAAAAATGCTAGGTTGGAACAGGCATTTATGAAGCATTCAGTCAAAAGTATTTGAGGGCTAGTCAGGCACTTTTTAAATACATCCCGATTGGACACATCGTATTGGTCATGGCCATGTGATTTGGCAGTTTCAAGGCCTTCTTGTTTAAGTCAGAAGGCACTTTCAGTTCTTAAGTTCATTATGTTGTTACATAGAAATTATAGGCTTATGACTGATATACACCAGAGAATTTAAAAGATATCTACAATAGTTTATTTCTGCAAAACACACCCAAAAATACATGTAGTGTCTGTGGTATTTATTTGATTTAGATTTTCCTTAATTTCCTAATTCTTTTCAAACCAAATTCAAAAAGCTTTTTTCTCTGCTTTGAGGGGATTTAAAGACCATTAGCAAACTTGCAATTTTCACAAAACACACAAACCAAAAAAAGAGAGAAAGCAAACAGCCAGGTAACAGCTTAACCAAAGCACTTCCACAGCGTCCCCTGCAGGTACAAGTTTGGCACAGTGCTAAACAACAGAGTGTAAAGGGAGATCTCTTTCCCATCTGCAAAGACAGATTTTGTTATTTTTATTTTAGCAAATGATGCTGTATGATATGATATCCTCTAAAAGTATTCATAACCCAAAATTTTTTTTCAATTTGTAAAGGGTAAAAGCAAAGGGTATGAATAAAAATCTAAAGTGTGGCATGCACACCTTTTATTCTGTTATCTTTGTATAAAATCACGTGCCACCTGCTACATTCAGAAGTCACCTCATTATGAAACACTTTACCTGTGTTCAATTTAATTTTGAAACCCACGTCTATGAAAGCATCAAGCGTTTCTTTGAGAACATTTGACAGGTCATAAACAAAGTTGTGGAAAAGTTACATAAAGCCGTAGGTTAGAAAACATTATTCTAAGCTTTAAAAATATCAAAAGTAGAAAGTTTGGCTGAACTGCAAACCTGTCAAGAAATGTCAGTTCTTGACAGGAAGAATGGACATTCTTCATTCTCTGATTGGAACTAGGAGAACTTCACTCAGAAAATCAAATAGAAGTCCCATAGTGGATCTGGGGAAGCTACAAAGATTGACTAATAGTTTAGGAAGCCAACCTTTGTTGTTTACAGAAAGCAATATTTAAAGCTTCCCATAATATACAAGTGAAACATCAGGCTTCTGTCAGATGAACAACTAAACTTTACTTTTTGGGACACATTCAAAATGTTATATATGGTAGAAAGCTAATAGTTTCCAACTTTATTGTAAAACATGGCGGCAGCAGTTCGAGTGTTGTGAATACTTTTTCAAGGCACTATATTTTGGTAACTTTCTGTGTTTACGAACAGCAATAGAAATTTTGACTGTCATATAAAGGATTTATTTCCATAAGCAAAGCAAACATCCAAAACTCTCACAAAAACAAATTCTTCATTATAAAAAAATATTAAAACAACAGAACCAGCAGAAATTTTGTTTGATCACAGTTAGCCCCTGCTTCAGCTATCACTTATATACCAGACTGAGATGGTTTGTGAAAATAAACCACATCACAAATAAACAATCACAAATGATGTTGTGATTGTGTTTAACAAACCTATATGTGCTACAATGACTTTATGGATGAATCAAGATTTTTTTTTTTTTTTTTTTTTACCTGAATGTTAGTGTTCATTCACATGTAAAATGATGAACAGCACATTAAGCAACCTCAGAAAACATCTAGAATATTCAAGTCAATCTGTACAAGCATTGATCATTTTCAAAACCGAAACTGTCAAAAATATATATTTATTTGTTCTGCCTGAATATTTAAAGTTGTATATTATTCTTCTCTATCCCACTGGAGCACCAGTCGGGGGTGGCTGCGGAGAAGCTCGGTCTGGCGAAACCTCAAAGTGATCGTCACTGAGATCCTGCAAAGTACTGCTGTCTGCAAAGTCCACATCCTGAGGTGGTGTATGTTCAGGGGACCCAGATGTGTCCATTTGGTGTTTCCTGATGTCTTGGGGGAGTTTCAGAAACCTGAGGGGAATCAATGGAAAGACAGTAAGCCTGATATTGCTAGGTTTTTGAGAGGAGAAAATAGCATAATGGTGAAAAAAGATAAATCACCAGAGACCTGAACAGGAGTTTTTGTCCTCGCTCCTTTTGGATGATGTTAAGCTTGTAGTAGTGCCGCAGAGCCCGAGACATTTTCTCATAGGTCATGTTGTCTCGGTTCTGTCAATGGAGTAAAAATGCCACTAAAAAAAGACTACTGCTTGATATGACAGTTCTGTGTGCCCTGCTTTTCCTTAATCTGTTCAATTTCCTCATGAGGTGAAGATCTGGTGACTCACCTTGTGGTTTCCCCAGAGGCGTGCCAGTCCATTGGGGTCAACCACCCTGAATACATGTGTGTCGGGATCTTCCCACCGAATGTAGTCTTGGTAACGATCGTCACACAGCAACTGATATACGTAGTCCCACAACAGTCTGCACTCTGGCCAAACACAAATTATGTCTGTTTAAGCTTCTTTCACCCATTGTAGATATCCCCACAACACAAAAGATATATATTTAGGCCATAGGCCTAACTGGATCCCTGAATGGATCAGACTTTATTATTCGCCATGTCCTATGTATGATTGATAGAGTGAGATCCAAGAAATTTGGAGGCCATATAAACAACTTAAGTTCATTGTTCAGCTCTTCAAACCAAGTTGACAGTACCTGGTATGCGTCCATTGGCTTTGTGCAGAGGGCTCCTTGGCCTCTCTCGGCTGGATAGGTTGAGAGGCTCCTGTATCACGCTTTCTTTCAGAGGAAGTGATTGCATTTGGTTTGGAGGTAAAGCAGACACAGCTGCTGAACCAACTATAAGAGAGGCAAAGTAAAGAGATAAAACAAATAAGATATCGTGGCCAATAGAGCAGGACAGAGAATTCAAGTATTTTTGGAATAGTTGTTTTTTTTTAATACTAACTGTTATGAGTGAGTGGAGCAGAGTAAGGGTAAAAAACAGGCGGGCGCTCTCTGAGAGGAGAAATGGGCTCAGGCTGATTGCTCACAGTAGCTAAAACAGCTGCAGGCGCTGCAGCAGTGACTGCAAGGAAAACTGTCAGAGTGAAATATGAGGAAATGTGAAAAGCTAAACAGAAAGTAAAACCAATGTCTTGTAACAACTTCAAAATTTTACATAAACAGGAGTTATCAACATCAATTTAAAGTTCAACCTAAGAATATATTTTCTCATCGGTTTACACGGGATCTGTAAGGCATCGAATAAAGCCTAAACAAAGAGGAAGACAATGGATTTGTGAGATTATACCACTATCCATGCAGCTACCTCCCATTAGCACACATCCTCCTTCCTAGAATGGAAATCACCCTGTTGTGGTTGGGTCAAAGAACAGGAACGCATGTGGCTCAACGGCACTCATGTTCAGCTTTATCAATTAGGCAGCTCATAAGTTATTGGTATTTGAGTTAATACTTTTCTATTTGAACAAAATGGTAGAAACAGTTGTAATAAATAAATAAGTTCACTGCTACACTACAATTAAAAACAGTAACGTAACATTATTTGGAGGCATTTTGCAACACCTGCGTCAATAACTTGCTGAAGGAAAAAGCATTAAATGAAAGTCAAGAAGGGTTCTTGATACTCGTGATGTTTAGGGCTGGGTAAGTTACAGAGATAAGGCAATTTGAGTTGACTCTTCACAAATGCAGCAAGAAAGAGCATGAACGTAGCCTCAGTGTGTTGAGACATGTTGATCAGAAAGTCTCTTAGCCAACACACTCTCTAGAATAAACAAGTTTGATTTGACATGCACCAAACCAAAAACAAATATTGAATTTGAGCACACTGAATTTATAGTACCTTGTTTTTCCGTACTGTTTTTTTTTTTTCTACAAGAATATATACTTGGTTTCACAACTTTCTGCAAATGCTTCATAGCATTCTTTTTTTTATACATGTTGCATAATTTTCCACTAAGTTTCTTTTCCGGATTTTGATCTGACTTTAGTATGGTGTGATCATACAGCTGGAGCTCCTTAATTCTAAAATTATTGTTTGGAAAATGCCACCCGAATGCTCCTTAAGACGCTTTTTTTATATCCTGTAATTTGGATTTAGTTTTTCTTGTCTGCGCTTGCCAGAATCCAACTGAAGAAATTCTAAGTTGAACAGATTACTCCTGATAGAGAGAACAAATTCAGCTTTACAGTGCTTTGGAAAACTTTGCATAAGCATCAAGCCTTTTCAAATTTCACCATGCTATGAGCCAAAAAAGGATTTTATTGGCTAGCAAAACTTATGCAAAATAGTGCATATGTTTGGAGGAAAAGAAAGGTGAAACATGGCATTTCAACTCTTTTTTTTTTTTTTTTTTACAAATAAGTATCTAATAAGTGTGATGTGCATTTGTATTTACTACCCTTTTTAGTGAATATTATGTCTCTCCCAGCTTTGCACATCCAGCTAAAATTCTTGTCCATTCTTCTTTACAAAGTAGTTCCAACTAATATTGGATGAAGAACATCTGTAAACAACAATGGCCTTGCCAGTTGAACATATGTCTGAGCTTTTACTTCGTCATTCAAACCCATTACCTTGGATCTCTTGCTTTATGCTTAGTGTTGTTGTCCTTACTGAATGTGACCACCCTAATCTATTTTTTTGCAACCTTTAATAGGATTTGTCCCCACATGGCTCTGTGTTTATCTTCATACATGTTTACATCAGCTCAAATCAACTTCTGTGTTCCTGCCAAAAAGAAGCGCCCGGCATTATTGTGCTACCTCCATGTTTCAAAGTACAGATGGAGTGTTAGCATTAGTTTTCTTAATGAATACACATAGTGTTTTGGATATGTAAATATTTGAGTTTGAAAATTCTGCACTACATTGTGTTGGTCCATCACATAAAGCCCAGATGAAACACACTGAAGTTTGTGGTTGCAACATAAAAAATTGTGAAAAAGTCTAAAGAGGGGTACAAAATTTTCCAAGTCACTACGCAGGTTTTGATTTGCAAATGTTACTAAATGCTACTGACTAAGTGCAATACACTTAGTAAAAAAAGATCAAAAGACATTTCTAGTGTGGCTAAAACGAAAAGAGACTAGAAGTCCATGTTCTGACCTGGGCTCCCACTGGGTATGGGAGACTGTGGCTCTTGGACAGAGTGAGAAGGTATCTGGCTGCTGACCGGAGCCTGAATACGTCCACTCGGCGCCGGAGCAGAAACATTAGGGGACTGGCAAACAACACTCCTCCTTTGTTGCTTTACACATTGAAGGATCTCATAAAGAACGTCACCTTGAAGAAAACCACCATACATTATTAAAAGAATTATATATATTTTACATATAATGAAAAAAGAGATTAAATTGTACCTGAGCTCGGACAGCGGCGTCTAAAGTCTTCTTTTGTCAGCAGGCAAAGAGCCCTGCCATTCATCTCAAAATATCCCTTTTCTGGTCGGCGTAACGAGTACTCCTTCTGAGCCCAGTGGAGCCAGTGGGCAACATCCTCCTTATCCCACAGAGATGGATTTATTCCTAATGAGAAAACACTGGCTTTAACAGGTGGAGTGAAACTGTTTACAGGCAGAAATGAATACATATATTAATTTTATTTAAGATGGTCAAAAATAGATCTCACTCAGTCTTCCAGGTAGATGCCACAGATCCTCCTGAGTGTGAGGACTGAGCAAAGGAGGTTGATTTGAGGGAGGGTGATGTCCAGTTGGAGGAAGGTTGACCTCCCTCCCATGCATTATGGCTGAAGGACTGGTTTCTTGCTAAGAACATACACACGATATTGGAAAACACAGAAGAGTAGTGCAGAAAAAAAACGTAAATTTAATAAAACATAAACTGGCTTTCTGTTCAAGGTTGACTATGTCTGTTTAATAAAACATTAAAACTGATTTAAGTTTAGCAGAATGACCTAGATTGTTGGAAGTTTAGCCCCAGAGACTTTTACTTACCTTGATCAAAGGTGACGGGGAAACGCTCGCCATGTAAATGTCCCTTATCTTTTAGTTTGCACCAGAAAAACGGTCAGTTTATTTTTCTCATAAACTGACTCCTCGAATAACTCCCAAAAAAATTACGTCACACCTTTCCAAACTCCATTTTTTTAAAAAAGAAAACACGATGTTGTCGATGAACAAATAAAACAAACTGCACTATTTTCACATTCGACCCTTCCGGGAAATGAAAACGAAAGAAACCTAATCCCCGTAGGGGGTGTGTGCAAAACAAGCTCATTGGTGGAAGGCATCGCGCACCTTTCCAAAAAAAAAAACAAAAAAAACCTGACAGCAGCCCCACAGGGCGGTTATGTAGAGTGACCAGACGTCCTCTTTTTCCCGGACATGTCCTACTTTTCAAACCTAAAAAAAATGTGCGGGGGGAATTTAAAAATCGTCCGGGATCTTGGTCAACTGCCTCAAAACACATTACATAGCTTAAAGTGCATTGTGATTACATTGCCACTCCGTTCCACTACTCCATTCCAGGTTTCTTTGTATGGCAAATTAGTCACGCCCTTCTCCCCAAATCCAATCAGTTAGGGTGGCCAGACGTCCTCTTTTCCCCGGACATGTCCTACTTTTCAGACCTAAAAAAATGTCCGGGGGGAATTTAAAAATCGTCCGGGATTTTGGTCAACCGCCTCAAAACACATTACATATCTTAAAGTGCATTCTGATTACCATTAATGTCACTGGACATGGGGAGGGAGAGAAAGTGTCCTCCTTTTCAGAAACCCAACCCTAGATGGAAGAAATAACTTGTTAGATATTACATGGAAAGGGTTTTCCCCCCGTACTTTTGCGTATTAAATAATACAAATAACTTCAGTGGAAGGGACTGAAAGAAAACATGTAATTGTGTGTAACCTTTAAACCATTTGATTTTGTAAACGGCCTCTGTGCCCCGAGGCCATTTCTCCATCGAAAGAAAGCAAAAGATTTCATCTCAAGGAACTTCCTGGTAAAATGAAGGGTAAAGACAAAAACAGAAGGACGAGGGTGGCTATAAAGCAGTGGGTGTGTGAAAAGGAAGAGAGAGGAGACGCGCTTGCGTCTACCAAACACGAATAGGAGCTCGTCCTTTTGCTCCTCCTCTTCTAATACAGGAAGAACTCCAACACTGGAGCTGGAGAGAATTTCTCTGCAAGAGAAAGTAAGTGATATATTGAGGCAAAGCGAGAGGGACGGGCTGGATTAAACACAGCCTTAAAACGACAGCCGCCATGTTGCTGTTACTTGCAATAGGTTAAGGGAAATTTAAAAAAATAAAATAAAATAGCATAAAAAAAAAGCTTGAAGGGGCTCTCTATGGAACACCGCTCAAGACAATCACTTTAAAAATGGAAAGCAAAAAAGTCAGAAAACCAAGTCTTTTTAGGAGTAGCTAGCTGCAACATCATCCATCCAGCTAAGTTATTCTGTTTTTTTGTTGTTGTTTTTTTTAATCGAAAGTAAGAAAACAGGAGGCATTTAACCTGGACGAAGGAGAAAAAAACCTGGGCTAATCAGTGGTCCAAAGTTCTCTTTTCAGATAGAAGTAAACAAAGGTGGTAGACAACCCAAAAGCTGAGTCCAACAGATTTATTTCAGCATGGCACTTCAACATATTTTCACTCAAGTAAAAGTAAGAAGTAGGCACAAGAAGTTACTGAAGAAAGAGTTCCAAAAAAAAAAAAATTCTGCAAAAAGGCTATATATTTTGTTTGTTTATTAGGATCCCCATTAACTATTGTTGTGAATAAAGTGGGGCCCACATCAGAAAAAAACCCCACATTTATTGCAAACACATTTACTTAATGTAACTAATGTAACAGGTTCATGAATACACAATTATAACACTTTATGTGATAAAGTGACTGATATTGTTTTAACCCATTTTGAATATTTAATATGATTTTTATATAGTCTCCTAATACTGAAATAGCAAGACATGGTGCTGGAGTCTAAGTTTTTCTTAAGCTCCATCACAGGTTTTTCTCACACAAATCTGCCTGCAGGTCTTTAAAGGTATTTTTGTACAACCAAAAACCCACAAAGAGGTGTTTGCATTGGAAAACAAACAGTGGAACAACATTTGATAAAGGGACAGAAATTGCATCTTGGAAGCGTACTCGACAGATTTATGTGAGTTTTCAATGAATTGCAGCTACCGTGAATTTATATTGTTAAATTATATTCACTTTTATTTTTTATTATTACTTTCATTATCCTTTAAAAGAAAAAGTGTTGACTGATAATATTTCAGCATTATTAAGGATTATTCAATAATGCTGAATAATCTTGAAAACTGTATTAAAACTCTGTGGATTTAAATAATTCAAATTGTTTAATGATTGTTGCAAATATATTTTTTTGTGTTGTTTATAGAAGTTATTTGCCATTCATTATTGGTCATAATAAGGTGACATAAGGTGACAATGATTTTTTTTTCTGTTTTGTTTGTGTTACCATCAGTTTGCATTAAAAAGGCTCCTCATATATTCTAAGTGTAATCTCTGGAGTCTAATTTCAGAGATTAGCATGTGGGCTACAAAACTGGGGAGCCAGTTGGGCAGGCCAACTCGATCTGTGGGGGGATGGTTGGTCAGCAAGATGTTCAAAACACGCAACAAGGTTCTTGAGGAGCGTGCTGTTCAGCTGTGTGGGATCCAACCAGGGGACATGGTGCTGGAGCTTGGTCACGGCCCAGGTCTGGGTCTGGAGTTAGCAGCCAAACTCCTCACTGCACCTACAGGTCACATGATAGGAGTGGATTACTCTGACTACATGCATCAGGTGAGATGTTATCATATTATTACATAGATCTGTATTTCTTCCAAATTTTAATGAAGAAAGTGTCTGAAAAACAACAATCCCTGCATTTAATATTAATTAATGGCAGAAAAGATTTTAGACATGTGGAAAGAGTGGTCATATTTTCCTTTTGAAACTTCAAATTGTTTTATATTCTGCCATGACAGATGGCCAAAGAACGAGTGAAGGAATTTTTAGAAAGTGGCAAAGTGAGCCTCCATCACTGTGATGTCTCAGCAATGCCTCTGAAGGACAACAGTGTGGATAAAGTTTTTCACTGCAACTGCTACTACTTTTGGTCAGACCTCAGGAAAGCAGCCTTAGAAATCCACCGCGTAATGAAACCAGGTAAGACACACTATGTTCTTGAGGTATATAAAAAAGGTCAAATTTAAACAGCTTTTTTTTAATACATTTTGACCCTAGGAGGACTTATTGTCACAACACTGAGGCATTCCCATGTAGCTGTTTTAGCAGCTAAGCGAGTGATGCCAGGGGAGAACTGGCGCCCTGAGGCCTACATGGCAGCTTTGAGAGACTCTGGCTTCACTGACGTCAGGATGGAAGACACGCAACATAGAAACATAACTTTTCAGGCTATTTACGCCACGGCATTAAAGTGAGACAGCGTTTAATTCACTCTGCCTCCGTGACTGCTGCACTCAGGATTAAGATACAAGGTTTTCATTGTGTGCCATTTAAATGGATAAACTATGACTGGACACTGAGACCCAAATTTCTGATCAAGCTGCAATCTTCACCCTCTTATATGATGTAAACACAAGAAGATTAAGCAGTTTTGGCATCAGAAATATTCTCCTCCAGATTTGTTTTCTTTAATTACTGTGCTTCTTGCCAATAGAGACGGTTTCAAAGGTAGCTTATAATTATTGCAGATATTTGCAAAATGAACGAATCAGTCAATAAATTATATTTGTAACTCTAAAGAATAAAAGATAAACCTTTCCTGAAATAATTTTGTGAGAAAATACTTGTGGTATGTACTACTTGGGGAAAAAAAACACATCAGTGTCCAAATAAATTATTATATCAATACTTTTTCAAATTGAATGTTTGAACTTAGACCTATTGACAAGGAAAAAACTATAGAAAATGTGAAAAAAGACTCATTCTATAGAATTTGATGGAAAATTGAGAAATGAAGAGAATTGGAAGGATTACTACGCTTTCAGCCTGGGTGTTGTACAAAGGAGGAACAAAGCACAGGTAAATGGAAATGTCACCAGAAGAAAAAACATAGCAGCAAAAAAGTAAATGAAAATATAATAAAACAAATAAATAAACAACACACTGTAGAGAGAGACTAATTAAAGAAAATAATTGATAACTTACGGTGTTATTGCATTAACACAAAAATAAATCTGAAAACAAAATGTAAACACAACAAATTATTTAGGAAATACATAATTTTCCTTTTTGATGTCTGATTGAAATGGCATTATTGGCCAAATACATATGTGTTATGATGCAATGTGTATTGCATCATAACACATATGTATGATGTGTTATACATAAACTAAGATGTTTATCTTAGTTTATCGAACTAAGATAAACATTAAATGGATTAACAATGAAAAAAAAAACAGTTTGAAAATGCTCTTTCAACATAGAATGACAATATTTTTTATTGACTATTTTTGAGAAATCTAGGAGAATGAACATCCAATTGTTGATACTCAGTGAATAAGTTCCAAATACGGTATGCTGATATATTTTTTGTATTCCCCATTTACTTAGACTGACATGAATAAAGTGCACATATTTTGGGGGGGTTGATTCCGTTGTCGCGGCTCCATAACAGTTGATGGCGCTATTCACGTTTTCAACCACAACCAGATTAGCACGAGAAGAAGAAGTGACGCTGAAGAGGGAAATCCGAAAACCGTCCTCTCTGGCCTCTTTTTCCTCATTGAGTAAACGAGTTTTTAATTCTCCAGTGAGTACAAGCTGTGTGACAGGTAAGGAAACCTAAAGAAATGAGGTGATATGGAGCTGTGTGGATGATCTGGAAAGTTTACCTTGATTACCTTGATAGGAGGGTACCGTGACTTGAGCAGTTAGCTTATTTATGGTCGGTTAACAACCGAGAGAAATACGGACGAGATGACCAATTATCTTATAAATATATGTTCCACCACGACGCTGAAGATGACGTTTAGTTCGGCGCTTAAATTACGCCGAGCTGGATTCCTTTTAAAATGGCCACATACTATGTAAAACACAGTTTGTGAAATTAGTCAAATCTCGTTTAATTTACGAAAACTGTGAGCAATATTAATATTACATGAGATTCGGCTTAAAATAAACTATTTAATTAAGTCAGACATTGACAGAATTGTTATAAATTCAAGACACTCTATAGATAACCTCAGACCAGAACAAAGTTTGTGATTTGTGTAATGTTTTTTTAAAAAAAAAACAACAACAAAAAAAACAACAAAAACACTGCTTTAAGGCAACAAAAATGACAGGTACTAGTAAAAGCACTGTATATGATTTGAAAAATTTCAAAAGCTCAACAAAAGTGATTTAGTTTAAAAGCTTCTTGATTTGAGGACACCACAGCCAAATCTTATTTAAAAAAAAACCCCACACATTTTGACAGTCTTCATCAACAATAAACTGTTTTAAAATATCCTGTAACCGTCTTATAGTCGGTTGCTAATCAGAATGAGAGAATCTAATTTTACTATTTTTATATTGCTTTGATGAGGAGTCAGGTTCAATTTTCATATTTTATGCCGCACCCTCATGTTTCTATGACGTCATTTATAATTGTGTGAGAAGATTGCTTTTAGTTTACTTTTTTTTTTTCACTCTAAAGAATGCAGAGAGCTTCCCGTTTGAAGCGTGAACTTGAGATGTTGAGCACAGAGCCGCCTCCTGGGATAACATGCTGGCAGACCGAGGAGCGGATTGATGACCTCCGAGCACGTAGGCTTACTGTCACTGGGCCTAAAGCAGTTAGAGATATTTCCATAATGGAGCTATAGTCAGCATCACATCTCAGAAATGATGGGAACTATAACGATAAACATATCCATGTTCCTGGGTATGACAAAGTAAAAATATGTATTAGTCACTGTGTATTCTAAATTTTGATCCTTATTACTTTTACATGTTACTTAAACCTTTTGGATGTAATTACATAATTCAGTGATTCTTGAGAAGTGGGACAAAATGGGTTTAAATTTTCCCTAAAATTTTAAAAATTATTCCTCAAGCTTTCATATACAAATATGACAAATAATGTTTTGGAAATATAAAGATGCTAAGGTGCAGGCTCCCAGTTGCAACGTTTTTTTGAAAATTACATTTTTAGTGGACCTGACCCAGAACTTTGTCATCAACATCTGACAAAAAAATAAAATAATTTTTTTAATGACCCTATGCGTGACAGAGTTGACACAGAACTGACGGTGGTGACAAACTAGTGAGTAAAAAGAAATACTCGATACATGTGAAGTAATGCCATTTATGTAAAATACATTAAAATGAATTAACTGCACACTTAAGTGAGATTTGTCAACACTAGCACTGAAAAAGTCAGGCTGTCAGTTTAAAACGCTGATGGAGTTGACGAAATGCCAAACTGCCTCAATTTATATGATGTTATTCTGAATGAGGCCATATTGTAGCTCATCAGGTCCATGAAATATTTACAGTATACTAAAATTAAGCATTTATTTCACAAAATTTCATCAAAATTTTGTAGTTATGGGTCGACACATCATAGTTGTGACAAACAACTTAGGAAGAAAACAGAAGAAAAAACTAAAGAATAATATAAGCTAACTAGAGCTGCATAACCCTCTTAGCAAAGGAAGAGAAAGGAAAAGGTCATGGGGTCCTCAGAAGTTCTGATGGCCCCCAATAATGCCTGATTTTTTTACATTCGTTTTATGTCTGACGGTGTTGACAAAAACTTGGGACAAATTTCAATGGAGTTGGAAAATATTTAAAAATAATTTTTAATTCAATTTATTGGTACTTTTATAATTATTTATTTGAATACTTATACTTGTCATAATATATTATCTTAGTATTCCTTTGATTGTTTTAAACTATTAGAATGTATTGAGTTCTGCTCAATACATTATAAAGACAACATCCACCTACTACAATGTTTAAAATAAAAAATATTCAGCAAACACCAGGAAAACATACATTGTTGTGCTCACATGGCCCAGGTTAGTTTAGTCAGATATTTGAAAAAATATTTTGTGTATATTTTATTCAAATTGTGATCTTTATCCATAGGACCTGTTTTGTCCCTCTTCTCAAGAATCACTGAATTATATATTTTATTTAATTAACTGATGTGTTGTTGTTATTTCAATTCAGATCTATCTTGGTAATTTATTAGTATCATCTTACCTTGCAGAGATCGTTGGTGGTGTAGGAACACCTTATGAAGATGGAATCTTCTCCCTGGAGGTGAAGATCCCAGAAAGGTACTTTTATGTCCTTTTGAACATTCATGAAACCGATGTAACCATTTAAATACAACAGGTCTGCTATTTATGTGTCTTAGGTATCCATTTGAACCTCCAAACATGCGCTTCTTGACCCCAATCTACCACCCAAACATTGACAACTCAGGACGAATCTGCCATGATGCTCTTAAACTCCCACCAAAGGTTGTGAAAAGTATAGTGTTGTAATTTGTATTTGCTGTCAACTATTTAAGCTTCTATTCTCAAATCAGATGCAATAATCTGCTGGGGTTTTTTTTCTGTTTGTTTTTATTCAGGGTGCCTGGAAACCATCTCTAAATATCTCCACGGTCCTCACCTCAATCCAACTTCTCATGGCTGAGCCCAATCCAGATGACCCACTAATGGCTGACATAGTGAGTCACATGCATTCTTATTTTTATTTTACTTTAACCATATATATTACTATGTGTTTGAGCTGCTTCATTAAGGGTTTGAAGGAACTTAAAATATCTTTTTGGATATTGCCACTGCTCTAAATTGAAAGTCTTTTGATTCTTATTTATTGAATGTTTATTTATGTACTTTAAATCCAGTCATCAGAGTTCAAGTACAACAAATACCTCTTCACAGAGAAGGCCAAGAAGTGGACACAGGAACATGCAATTCAGACAAACAAAGTAAGACATATCTCATTTTCTTCTATCTCTGTTGTGTGGTCTGTGCATGAATAGGATGTTTTTAGTTCCACAATACTTTATTTTTTGTTCCTGCTAATACCAATTGTGTAGTAGTTCATCTGAACCACAAGGCTGTGCTGTGGATTCTAGATTGAACATAATCCACAGGATGATGCATCTTCTGCAATTTCAAGTAAAATTTAATAAAAAGTTTTGGGGCACCCTTTATTTTGGTGTTCTGCTTCAAGCACGGCAAAATACAACAGATTTATTTATAGGATTTTATATTTATTGACATGTGAGTCTTTTTTTAGATTTTTCAAAAAAATGTTCATCTGGGTATCTGGAGCAGTTTCAAATCTTGAGCATGTTTTAATTTGTACTAATTTTGTTCTGAATTTATAGTCTACAGAATATCATAAACTTGTAGAGTTTTTCGAAAAGATTAAATAGTTTTTATGTATCCTTGATCAGGGAGTTGTGGAAGACAACAAAGAACATGCGCCGGATCAGAAATTATCATCTCGGAAACGGGATGCACTCTGTTCCCAGCAGGAGGCAGAAGAACCTCTGAAGAGACCTTGCGTGTAGTTTTCTTCATTCTGTTGTTGGAGCTATTTGATCTTGTTTAGCATAGCATATACATCCTTTTTTTGTTTTTCTTGTTCTAATGTGTTGCTTATATGTTGAATAGATAAATTTCATAAACTGCATATTTAAAAGTTATCTGTGTGTGTCTATGTACAATAAAACTTTGAGGATCTACGTTACACACTTTCTGGACATTGTGTATTATTTGGGTGTTTTTTGTATCATAAGCAGAGAGGTTCAAGTTTACACAATATGTTGATCATAATTTTATTCTAACATACGTTTAAAAGACATATAAAGTATGTACAACCTAAGTGGTACAAGTTTTTATTTTGTACAAACTAAAATTTTTATTTCTCAATGTATAAAATTATATATTTGCTGTTTATAAAAAGGAGACAAACATCAATAAGGCTGTAGTGAGTCAATACCATAGTTCAGAGGTAGTTACATTGTATGTATATAAAGATCGCTTTCCTACTCTAAGGTTGGCAGAAATACAGCTATGTCCCATTCAAACCATAAGACTGCTTAACTCTCGTTTGACAAAGTTGCATGTTTTTGAGCATAATTATGTAAACCATATAAAAATACATGTGCAACCCAGATCATTTTCGCATTATTTTCCACTTAAAGAATATTTCATAAAAAATGCTCTATTACACAGCTGTAAAGTTTTATATGTGGCTATAAAAATTGCTCTGGACAAAACACATTAGCTTAAACTTGGGAAATTTGCTAGTGTGATTGACAACACCCCCTTTTTAGAACAAAACTTAATGCTATGATAGAATTGTATTTAAAAACAAAACTCCACTTAAATGCTATTAAACAATATGCAACATCTGAGCTGCATTTCTCATCACATTTCAGTATAAACATTTATTCCCTCAGAGTAGACCATTAATTTGTAGCTTTGATTCTCAATGTGATTAACAGCTTTTTTTTTTGCATTGCATTGTTTATTCAGCTCCTTGTTTGACTCGGTCCGCTGGATAGCCTCCAAAATTGTCTTTCAGTTCAACAGTACTGGCAAAAGAAGAAACTTTCCATCCTGCTCTCTGGTCAGAAAGACTGTTCGCTTGTCAACCTCTCTTTATTAGTCAGCGTCTTTTGTTGACTTATTCTCAAGAGTTTATAGATAGGTAGCCCAGAAATGCTGCGGTCCTTGAATCTTCAAATTTTTTCCCCTATATTTTTAAACATCTGTTTCAGGGGCTCATTGATATAAGGTGAGTCATTGTAGCACAGCATAGAAGGAAAAATGGTAAGAATCGAATCTTGATCCAAACTCCCCATGCTTCCTCATTCTGTCGCCCTCTCCCTCCCTTTGGCTGTCGCGGTTGGTATTTGGCAAGGGATGAGGTGAACGGAGGATGCAGAGGAGCATTGAGAAAACCTGGTTGTTTCTCGTCCAGGCTGGGGAGAAGACCCTTCCCTGTATGTAGCATCGGCATCAGTTAGTGACACCTGTGTTGAAGAATCTGAGCAGGAGCTCTTTTCTGTGTCCACAGAAACTAGCGAGTCCAAGGTGCGGTCGCGGCGCAGCTGTGGGCGAGTTTTGGGGCGAGACCAGGAGAACAACTGAGAGTGATCTCTTGTGAAAAGAAGAAAGAGGAGAGGGTTGAGGCAAGCGGGCAGGGGCTGTAACAGAAGGAGGACTGATTTTAGAACCTCTTCTCCCAAAGAAAGAAGACCCAGAAGAGAACAAAGTGATAGGAAAGCTACCGGTATGTAGAGAAGGCCATTAGTAAAGATAAGCCAGGCAACATGTTTGATCATGGCACAGTCCCACAACCCCTCACACTCCCCGCGAAGTAGCTCCCAATACAGGCGGATGTATGAACCTGTGACAATAAGCAAGCAAATGGTGTTCATCATTATGAGTGCCAATGGGAAGCCCAGGGAGGATGGCAAGCGAGAAGATGGGGTAGGCAGGGGTGACGGAAGGCAGAAAGGTGAAGAGCCATACTCCCCCACTCCAACTAGTGGGAGTGAAGCAATTGTGAGGCAGAGGGTGAGACAGAAATATGCGCATGTGCGTACACTGCTAAGGGATGGTGATTTCCCATAGGCACGGGCACATGTCACGCTTGCACCACACTGCACTGCTGCCAGAGTCAGCAGCAGCACGCTTGCCTCAGACGCAAACACCCAAACCCATCCTGTCGCTTGACAACCAGGTCCGCCCTCCCAGCGGGCTCCATGGTCATTGAATTCTCCAAGGGTCAGAGCATCCACAAGGACCAGTGTGCATGTACACACACCCATCAGCAGGTTAGACCCACCCATACAGGCCACAATAAAGCGGAGTGGCGACAGGCTGCTTGGTGATCCAAAGAGAGACAGGAACAGAATCGCGTTTCCCAGCAAAGACACCAGGGAGATGGACCACAAGCCAATGCGGACTAGCCAGCTGCCCAGGAGGGAGTCACAGGGACGGAACGGACCTGCAACATAACAGACACAAAACTGTTGTCGATACTTGTCACAGCAAATTTAAAGCTTTGTCATATCAAATCTGTGACTTCACCTACCAGGTACGGGGGTGCATTGGACACTGGTCTGTAACTTGGATTCTTCTATTTCCAACTGAAACTCCTCCAGATCAGGGTCATCTAGAAGATAGCATTGTTTTTATGATCAAAATACAAGGACTGAAGTTCTTTGCATTGGATATTAAGTGGCCTATTGTTTGTATTGTTGTTATTTTTTCAGTGAAGTAACTGGTACTCATAAAATTCAATTGTCAGTGTCTATTTGTTATAATTTAAGGTGCAACAAAACTCAATTACATAGATATCAGGGTTTAACAGCTCTGTCATAGTTACAGAATTTGTACACTCAGTAATATAATTTTAGTTTTTATGATTTTGATCATGTTGTTAATCACCAAGGTTTGTCATTTTTGTTAAGCAATTGAACTTAATGTGGTTGAGTGTGGATTGTAGTCTTACAGTTAGTGTCTCCATGGACTGGGTACATGGCCACCGTCCTCTTGTGAAGGTCTTCATTTGTGTTGCTCAGCTCTGTGTCCCACTGGGTGTTGGGCTTGTAGGTGTTACAGGATGCATACACACAGCACTGGTAGGCATAAGGCATCTCTATCACCCTGTTGCAAATGGGAACAATATTTATCATTACAACAAAGAAGATTCCATGGCAGGTGGTATTTAGTCAAAGTACAACCTTTGAGGTTCAAACCATAATGCCTTTGGTTTGACCCTTGACATTATGGCTTTTAGGTGCCACTCAGACATTCAAAAAAATTAGCATAAAGAGTTAACTTTGTAATTCAGATGTATTTTTATTGTCTAAGTTGAATTCAGAAATGAATTCAGTACTTTGTATTTTGCTGGTTGTGTACAGCATGTCCACCTGAATTTTTGAATTGGCTTTGTTAAGCAAAGACATATTTTTTGCGCAGGCCTTATTCTGATAGCTGATATTTTTGTACATTACCTCATTTGTGGGAAGTGATCAGGACTAAAGGCCTCATATAAGTCTTTGTTCCCCCTCAGTTTGAGATGAGTGAGGCCTCCTAAACCTGCAACTGGTACAGAGCTGAGGCGGTTCTCAATCAGGTCCCTATGGTTAAAAAAAAAAAAAAAATTAAAAGAAGTAAAATGTTATGCATGTGAAGTCTTTAGAGTAAAAGGAAAAAGTTTAGTCTCTTTGATACTTTAACCTGTTCAGACATGCTATCAGATTATCTCTAGATAGTACCTACTATCAGATTAGATAGACAAACTTCAGTCTTCACTCAAAGTATGCATTTTTAAGTTGGCATGACTTGAAATGAGATTGTTGGCTACAAATGTGTTAAGGCTAAAAATGTTGTGTTAACTCGTAGTGATTATGCCCACATTTCTGACATACTGATATATCTGATACACAACCTTGTCACCCATTTTAAGTGGGGAAGGGACTACTAAAGAATCAGATAAACTGTAGGACAGACTAAGTGAGAGATGTGTATCTGTTTTTTTGCTCACAGTTTGATCAAAGAATGAAGTGAGGTGAAGGCATCTGGGTGGATCCACTCAATCATGTTCCAGCTTAGATCACTGTGAGAGAAAAACAATAAAGTGAACTCAATGCACTTATTGGAGTTACAGTTATGCTCATCATTCAGGCTTCCTACGTAATATTACAGAGTATGAAATTTGGATATGAAAACTGTTTAGGAACTTTGTAGTCTGATCTTGTAGGTGTCAGTATTAGGAAATATAAAATGCACATTTTGACGTGACCAATGCTTTTTCATCTTTCATTAGTCATGTTTTTATCTCTCAAATTCATTAAGAAAGTTATTTCTTCTCTTTAATGTTTCTGTTTCATACTTCTAATATTTTAAAGAGGTAAACTCATTTGGTATTTCTGAAATAGCTATGAAAAGCTCTTATACATGTATCATTTGCTATTTTCACTGGCATGTTGTAAGTTAAAATATTGTATTCACAACTGGACTTCATTTATTTATCACTTTTCAAATATTACTGGCCTGTCAAAGTACTTTACCTTAAAATCCACATTCACAAAATGGCATAATTGAATACACTATACACTAACTATCTTCAGATATCCACAAATACTCTGAAACAATTTGAGGCAGTTTGGAGTTACTGTCAAAATTCAAACATATGAACTAGATCTTCTGGCCATAAAACGTTTTCACATCATGTCAATAGTGACCCACTCTAATGTAGACAACAAATTTCAACAGAACTAATGTAAGACGAAGAGAGAAAAGAAAAACATAGCCCAAGGATCAACTCACAGTGCTCTAAGAGAGGTGAGCTGCTGAAAGGTGCTTGACTCTATTCTTCTGACTTGATTATGCTGCAGTCCACTGTTGTGCACAAAGATACAGACGCTTTCATGCAGTGACGTAAATAAAATGTACACAAGTTGAATAAAAAATTCTGACACATAGGTCCTTAGAATATGGTAATTGTACACACATTGTAAAATAAACATTTGTAACAAGTTGGAATTGTTTAAAAGAGTAAAGGAAAACTGCTGAATAAACAACCTAAAATATTGATTAGTTAAGATATAATCATGTTTAAATGAATACAAAACCTACAATTTAGTAGATTAGAAAAAAACATGCCTTCTGTTTATGGAACTCAAAACTTTTTAATGTGTTGAGTTGGCTTTTCTTTAGTTGTCTATACAAGACTGTTTGCATTTTCAAGGAAATAATTTCCAAACAGCTTTTTTTTTTTTTTTTTGTGAGGGAAAAGTGTAAGAATCGTCTATGAGCCAACTGACCAGCAGTGTTCAGTAATAGATGGGGGAGGGGCAGTGCTGGCTTATTTTATCCTTCATACACGTGGAAAAAACTTGAGCTTCTCTGGCAACTTATTGGGTATACTTTGAACTCTTTGAAACTTTAGCAGTTTTAAAAATGTAATTGTTCAAAATGCACAACCACCTTGTTCCCGGTATCCGGCCCATCCCTGTATGTAAACTGTAATTTAGAAAGGGAAAATTACTCACATCTCTTGAAGTGCAGAGCAGTGGTAAAAACTGGGAAGATCCTCTATCTGGTTGTATGACAGCTCTCTGCAATAACACATAGAAATAATGCATTTAAAAAAAAAAATGACACGCAATGTTACACATTGAGAAACTCATGACCAGCTGTGAATTTATTGGGTGGGAAATTATGGGCTGACAGGAAAACTTGGGTGTCAGTTCTGTGAGCAGGGGTATGCTGCAGAACAATACACGTGTTTTTTTACACATGTATTTATTTTTTTGCTCTTTCATGAGGTGAAGTTGAGGGATAGCTTTAGGACACAGCTCTCTTCTTTGGTTTTTCTATAATTTTTTAAGTTTTATTCACCCTGTTCATGTGTGTGCATGTCTATATGTGTGCACTCACAGCACTCTGAGATGAGGCAGCTGCTCACATAGGTCCAGGGGAAGAGCTGAGAGACCAGCTCGAGTCAATGTCCTATAGAGCAAAAAAAAAAAGTATTGTTGGAGAGCAAGTGAATGAAATGATCCCAGAATCTCATCAGTCTAACTTAGGTGGACAGGCAATTGGCTTGGTTTGACAAACCTTTGATCCTTGTGTCTTAGAGCATCCTATAATTTCTTAAATATTACTTTGTGTGTTTGATACTTACAAAATCTCAAGGCTGGTTGTTCCTTTCAAATCTGGAAACTCCTGAATTTGGGTTGCCCCATTCAAGGAACTGATGCCAAGCAAAAAGAAAAAGAACAAAAACCTAAACAATTGCTTTTTTCCCCTCTCTTCTCCTCTTATGCTCACACACACAAGCACAAACGCAGAACCTGTCTAACAGCTCATTGCAGGCATCAAGCTATTCCTCCAACATCAACACGGGCTGTTTTGGCCCTCTCACCAGACATCATAAGTCACACTATTCAACATGTTCTTACAGCACACTCTCTCTTACCACATCAGCACACGGCACAGCAATACAGTAACACAACATCATTCAGTAGGCCATTACACATGTCCGTTGAGCTCTGGCTGTAATGGCTAGAGGATGATTTAAACAGTGTTTGCGCTAACTCACTGGAATGGCTTTTATTGACCACATACTTACAGTGTGTGCAGCTTTGGTAAGAATTGGAAAGCAGATTTCCCCACAAACTGGATTGGGTTCTCATAAAAGTGACTGGAAAAAAAAGAGGAAAAAATACAGTCGGAACCAGATATGTAAATATACTATATAAAATAACACAAATATCCATTTTTTTCTCTTTGCACAATATTAAATTAAATTTCTGCTTTATGTCAGTGTGGGTAACCAAAGTAATTTCTGTTCTGCTTATAGCTAGTTTGTCTGTACATTTAGAATCATTGTTTAAAAGCACAAAGAGAACCCATTTGTGCTTTTAAGTTAATTTAGACTTTGACATCCTGACTGATTTATTGAGACGTTTCTTCAATATTTGCATACAATATTCTTTTCTCATGCAGTAACCCTTTCTGCAGCCAAACATCTTCACAAAATGATACTATCACTGCCATACTTCATAGATGAAATGCTGGTATCAGGCTTTTTGTCTTCTTTCTTTTTCCTATAATTGCAATAGTCATTATGGCCGAACACTTTGATGTTAGTTCTGTCAAACCACAGGACAATTCTGCCCAATGTAAATTCATAACCGGAGTACATTTGCAAAATGTAATCTGCCTTTTTGTGTTGCTACTGGAGTAAATCCATCTTCCTCTCTGAGTGACCTTTCAGCCCATGCAAGTAGGGGAGTCGTTTTATTTAGCTGTAGTTAATGATGCTTTCCTTCCAACTTTAACCAGCATCTTTAAAAGATCTTCTGTTTTTCTTTGGGGACTGACTTAAACATTTTACAGCAAACCCTATTCATGTCTGGGACAAAGAACATAATGACCCTCCTAAGGAGTATGATAGTTGAACATTTCCATGGTGTTTATACTGGCGAACGATGGTTTAAACACATGAACTTAATAATGCTCGGGTTCTAAAGAAATCTATTTCTCATTATTATGCCATTTAGTAAAAAGGAAAAACCTCTTGGTAATATTAACTGAGCTAAATCAGAAACGACTTAATCCAATTTAATATCAGACACTGAGAAGGGAAGATGTTGTTCCTTTTTGGATCCATTGTATGTAAATCTTTGGTTTCAACTGTATGTAGACACATGCTGTATAATCTGCTTTGAATGAGCTGCGTCGTAAGTGATGCTGACATGCAATTCCAGTCGTGTTTATTTGATATGTTCAAGTTGCAGCATTGTGATTAAGCATGAAACTCACATGGTTTGGAGCTGAGGGTTTCCCACAAAGGCTCTCTCAGGGATCGCTTTGATGTTGTTGTTATGGAAGCCCCTGAACATGCAAAAACATCCTGTTAGCTATTCTCTCAATCAATATGCTTTGCATTTCGGACCGTTTGCAGGAGCGACATTGTGTTTGTGAGTGAGAGTGTGAGTCATGTGGCCCTTGCATTGCACCTGCCATTGCACAGCTGAAGAACATTTTTGGATACATGAGACGTAAACACACAACACATACGCTGTATCTGTGACACATATGCACGCTGCGAAACATCTGCTGAAGCCGAGGAAAAAACATGGTTTGTGCGTGTGCGTCTGTGTGTATGTGCAGGGCGAGTGGCTGCGTGGGTGTGTAGCCAGCACCTGCTTGGGGCGAGAGAGATTGTATCCGAGTGCCACATTAAAATCACTTAACGGGATTACTCGGGATAACGCAACCACGATAGTCATGCCGGGCAGGTGTGTTTTCGTGTGTGTGTATGCGCACGGGTACTCACAGTTCCTGAAGTTTACTCAGTGTCCTGATTGCCATAGGGAACTGCTGTAGATCATTGTAGTTTAAATCCCTGCAAGTCAAATAAACAGTCATGCTTAAATAATATCTAAAGTCATTATGTCCGATTTTGCCCTCTACATTGCATCAACATTTCATAATGACATTCTCACTCAGTAGCACAGCGGAGCCAGTCCATTCAAAAAAAGAAAAAAACAGAGAGACAAGTTAATCACACCAGAAACAAACTAAATGAGTCTCATTAGTGTGGTTTTTGTGTAACAAAGGTAGATAACCTTTTAAAAGTTATTTTTTTTACTTAAATTAGAATCACTTTTGGCAAAGTGCCCGGCCGATTTAAAGGAGACACACTTTGCTTTTTCAACAAGCCACTGAGATTTTCTGTGGTCTTTATGAAATACCTACCATGATGCAAGAATGAGAAAGTACTGGAGATCTCATTTTAAAATTGCCTTTTGCACACAGGTTCTGGTTTTACTTGTAAGAGCTAGCTGCTCACTCTAAACTGCACCATCTCACTTCATTTGCTCTCCTACTCTTTGTGGTTAGTGTTAAAGAAAGTAAGGCTATATGCTTTGGCTTTTTGACATAATTCTTTGCAAATCTAAATGGGTCTCTGAAAGACACATTTTCAGACAAAAGTAACTCCAAGCAAAGAAAAAGTTATGGATTTTAATATCGTGCACACCGAGATTGCAATAATAGTATATTTGTTAGCCAATCTACGACACATCCCAGTTCTTATGAGCGTCCTCTAAGTCATATTGACCATCTTAATTTTTCAACGGACCCCCTCCAAATGTGGATCCACAGTAGAAGCACTAACAGCAACATTTATTGCCTCTAGTGATATTCCTGATTGTGTGTATGAGTAGAGTTGCATATGTGTAGACTTGTACTGTATGCCATTGCAGCTGTACGCTTACATAATGTCTTTAAAGTTTCCCATTCTCTACCAAATGAAGTGCTGGACTTTTATACACACAAATGCTATTAAGCAGTCCAAATCGGTTGAGAAATAATTGCTCTTTTGTCCAGTTTGCATATGCTGTTGTGTTTTCTAGAAGTTCACTGGACAGCTCCTCATGCTAATGATTTATATATACATGCTAGGGATTGATGTAAGTTGTGGTAATGCATATATCTCATAAAGAAAGCCTCTGAAAGAGATTAACCCCTCGTACTAGCACAATCTCCACATCAGTGACACCTGTCATCTTACCTTGCCGAACCATCTGTCTCTACCACCCTGTGATAGCCCAATCACTTTAACACACACTATTATTGTCCAAAAGGCTCTGTCTCTTTTTCACTTTCTCGGGTTTCCCTTCATCCTCTGCAGAGTTTCCCAGCATGCATTATGGCTTTCAACATGAGCATAAAGTGAGCCATACGTTTATGATTGCACAGGCAAAGGTACTTGAATATATTCACACATATGCTCGCTGGCCCACACACATTCTCGTAAAGACATAATGCATAATTTTTTTACACTTCAACAGGTTGTTAAAGCAGCATGCCAGAAACTGTGTTTTCATCAGACCACCATGAATTTTGCACAAGGCTTCTCACACTTTCTTTCACTGTCTCAGTTTTCTGTGGTCTCCATATTGGCATGTGGTTAGGATTAGGTTATTGAGACTATGGCACGTCCTCCAGGAAAACTCTACTGGAGCCACGCTGTGCTGTTCTTGACCTTACTGCCTAGCAATTACTAAACATAACACAGTGGATTCCATTGACGATGCTTCAAGGTAATCAAAGTGGATCTTTTCATCTTTGCATTCCTGTTCAATTGTCGCTTGTGGTTTTGTGAATTGCTCAAGCACCTGCTGAAATTACCAGTACATTAATCATTATGACTTTATAATTTAGAACTGCAGTGCAAACCTTTTGGCACACATTACATATGATTTATAAAAACACATCTCAGGGCTTTCTTCATAACACCCAGCACAATTATGTGTGTAAAATATGCGGAAAAACTGCATACAGTATGATAAATTATGGCTTTTAATTGCATTCGCTTTCTGAGGTATTATACTGTATTCTAAATTCGGGGATACTCACAGTGTCTCCAGACTCTGTAAACCTTCAAAACATCTTGAGCCCATGCTCTGTATGTGGTTGTTGTGGAGATGCCTGGGAAAAGTCCATAAAGATTAATGTTATAAGGAGAACAAAAATGGCCAATTAGTTTGCCTGTTAACACTCGGGAGAGATGCAGAATAGTAAATAAGTATTTCTAGTTCAATTTATTTCTAATGAGGCTATTGATCTAAAATTGACACCAGATGTATGCAACAACCAAGGTAATTGACACATCCAAAGAAATTAACACCACAAATTGCTCCATAAAGTAAGTTCTGTGCAATAAACTGGCGACAAGTTATGATGAAAAGCTGTATTAAAAATAAAAATAAAAAGAGAAAGCTTAAAAAAAATAACTGAAGAAAGGAATTCTGCTCTTTTTAGGTACAAAATATTATTAACTTTTAGTTCTTATTGATAAACTATTAAAAGGTTTAATGGAGATGATCAGTGAGCACCACTGTAAACATGGTGATGGATGTTTGGCTTTGAAGAAATGGAGAATTCTTAGAACTAGCTTTCACTATGTTTAGCGTGGATAATAAGACGGACTGAGTTCATGTTGTAGCATGACAACATCAGCATGCTACATAATAAAAATGTTTTCATTACCAAAGCATTGCACATTATCATTATGAGTAAAAGCAAAGACCTCTAATGGCATTTGCAAACTTTATGCACAAAATACTAATGCCGCTGGTTACACACATTTTTAGAATTTTGGATTATTGCTGTGAACACCACTGTAGCCTTAATCCAGAAGGAGAAAGAATATTATTCCATAATGAAACAGCCTTCTCCCGGTGCTTCGCACAATATTTCTGGCTGAGGAGTCAAAAGAATAATCGGATCAGTTCTGCAAGAGCCAAGAATCTCTTGCCGAGTGATTAAAAAAAGACCTGGAATTAACTAGAACAGTGTTTTCATGGAAACAGTAAGTAATGCATTCAACCACTATGGCATCTATGAACATTCACTGCACAAAAGTCCACTACAGAAATAAACATGTTGAAACTTGTTTAAAGTTTTCAGCAAAATATTTAGACATATCAAATACTGGCAAAATACAGTCTGATCAAATGAAACCAAAGCTAATCTGCTGGGATGTTATTGCAGACACCCTGTTTGAAGCAGAAGAAACACTGCAGACCTCCCCAAAAACACCATACCAACAATATTTGTAAGTGGGAACATCATTAATTAAGAGAAGATTAAAATTAATTGGGACATTCTTGATGAAAATATGAAAATGAAACAGGGGTAGATTTTTTAGTAAAATTATTCCAAATAGTCAGGGAAACCTTCAACTTTCATAGACATAAATTAAAGCTATTTTAATGACCAGGTCAGTCCCGTAACTTGAATTTAAATTTAAAGAACTGAAGATTAGAGTAAATGGAAAAGATCACTATAATCCAGAACACATTTTATGTGCAATGATGGGTCAAAATTACATCTGCAGTAATTTCTCCATTTCCTCTACTCACATATATCATTAAAAATATATATTTTTTCCCAAGTACTAACTCAATTTTAGCATGTTTTCAGTACTTATTTCCTGTTCCATTCCACTTTATCGCACATAATTTTATTTATGGACTTGTGTGGATTAATGGGGTTGTTACTGAAATCTGGTGTAGATTTCATGTAAAGATGGCCTCTAAATATGCATTCACTGAAACAGACATTGACATGTTTATTATTTCTGCTGTAAAAAGGCACAAATCAAGATGTCACTTACAGCACCACAAGGCCAGAGAGGTTGGTAAACGCATAATCGGGTATGTGGGTGATCTGGTTGAGGGCCAGCGTCATTGCCTGCAAAGAGGACAGGGAGTCCAAGGCCATCACTGGTATTTCTGTTAGAGAGTTGTCGTCCAACCACAGGTGTCTCAAAGAGCGAACACCTTTGAAGGCCTCAGATGGAACCCTGCTCAGGAGGTTGGCATCAAGACGCCTGCGGAACGAAAAGCATAATAATTACTTAAGTTGCGTGTTTTTGTGTGAATACCTTTGTAAATTTGTGGTTATGCGTCATGATGCTAGACACTTGAGATTATGGGAATAGTATTATAAGGATTACAGCCCCTTTATTTCCTCTCTTTCATCTTTGCTGCAACCTCTTTAGAGTGCCTCATTGTGATTTATTCCCCTGCTAAATAAGCTATGTCAACCTTCACCAGTACAGACACGTATCAAATGCAAGATGAGAAAAACACAAACATGTAGGAATGACTACACTGAGCCTGTTTTCCCTGTCCTCGAGTTATTTATGTTGTATAGAGATTTCTTCGATTCATGTCTGGAAAAAGGGAAAGGCCATTAAAAGCGTCCTCAGCCTTTCTTCCTGTCGGCATTCTTTCCATCAGAATCTCAGTTACTATTGGGACTGACGGTGCTCCATCAAACACCACAAACACATTTTCTTTCATCTGCAGAAGTTATGACCGTGAGCACTTTTATGTCTTGAACCATAGAAAACCTAAAATATGTTTGTCCTCTTTATCCTTTAATATCCTATACCCAGAGGCAAAGAGTCTGGATACACACATCCCGGGTAAATACTCACATGGATACACACTGTCGATAGTGATGAATGATCCCCTCAAGGCAGGGTTGACAAGCTGAGACCACTTCCTTTTACTATTCTTTTTTCTCTGGCCCTTCACATTCATTCATTAATCTCTCTTTGCTCCCTCTGGCCCCTCTCCATTCATTTTCAACATCAACGCTGATCCATTCCCAGCTTTTGTGAACTCTTGAATCTCTCTCGTTAGCTCTTTTCCATCTTTCAAACATCCTTGCTTATCAGTCTTTCACTGAGCGCCTTTGATTCCCTTGTTCCGCATCCTCATCACCCCTCCGAGGCTACACCAAAGAAAAAGCGTCATCAAAGTGAAATGTGAACTTGAACTCTGGACTTTTCTCTGCAGAAAGATTTTCCATCAAGGGGAGCAACTGTACACACTGGCAAATGCTTAAATCGAAAGGCCCATGGAACATACATATATATGTACACACAGTTTCATGACATTGGGTTATGTTCTAAGCGTTGTTAAAAAGTATTTGTCCTCTTACTTCTGTTTTTGTTTGTAGCACCTAAATATTTCAGATCATCACATCGATTTTATTCTGAGAAAATGGTAAATCCTCTTCAAACTAACCGGGCCTTCTAAGAAAAAATGATCATATAGAACAATTTGGGATTTGTACCACACTTGGCAAACATTTGCAATAACTAGCATTCAGTCTCTCTGAAGTTATTTTACAATGTCCACCCAGAAGATGGACGACCTGTTTAAGTCTATGCCACAAAATCGCAAAAAGATTTAAATCCCAATTTTGACAAGGTCTCTCCATCCATCCACTGTCTATAGTATATCAGGTATAGTACATATACTCAATACCTGCTTATCCTCAAAGGGTCACAGGGGAGCAGGTGCATATCTCCAGCAGTCATTGGATAAAAGGCACCCTGTTCAGTCCGTCAAAGGGAGCCACAGAGATAGACATTACAAACAACTGCACACACACTAAGGGCAATTTAGACTGATACACATGAAACATGTTTTCTGAGTGTCAGTGTCAGTTTCAGTGGTGTTTTTCTCAGAAGTTTGAGAAAAAAAACAAACTGCATGCAGCCAGATGCAGGCACGCGCAGAGGGAGGGGGGCAACGGGGGCTTGAGCCCTTGTCCCTTTTATCCTTGATGCCCTAGTGCCCTTTTTGATTTTTTTTTTTTTTTTTCAAAAAAAATCTTTTGCAATTTATTTTTTAATCTGTATGGCAAAAAACCTGCTTGTGCCCCTCAGCAATAATATTTTGCTAAATATAATAATTTAGCAAAATAAACTAGTCTGGCTGCCCTCAGTCTAATGATTCTCAGTTTCTCTGCCTCCATGTTGTTCAGACACCGGGTCCATGGTGAGGAGGAGGGGAGTGGATTTGTGCCCTCTAACTATCAAACTATGGGCAAGAATATTTACGTTTGTAAATAAAAACGTAGGTCTGATGTTGACGTTAGAAAAACTGTTTCTATTTATATTTTCGTAATTGTCCTTGCAATAGTGGGAAAAAACCCACCTCGCCCCTAAACACAGAAATGCTTCGGCTGCAGAAAAAACTTCTGACTTTAACTTAATCAGGCTGCTAAAGGCCCTGATTGCTACAAGCTGTCTGAGTCGGTCCCACCGACAGATATAAAGAATGTCTGTCTTTATATCTGACATCCTGATATAAGACACGGTACTGCAACTGTCACCGCGAGTTGTGACCTCAAAGCCCCGGAACCACCTGGTACCACCTGCTGACTGTTCGCTCTGCTTCTCCTTAACGTTACTACCAGGGTTAAAGCAGTAACTGGAGGTGAGCATAGAAATAGAAGTTAATAGAAGTTAATAGAAGTAAATAGAAGTTATTGCAGAACCTCAAGTGTTAAAGGAAGACTCGGCCCAGAGCATTTAGAGTTCACAAAATGAACAACAGCGAAAATACTGTAGCAATAATTAGAACCGCAGCATAAAGCCAAACATGTCACAGTTAAATGAACCAAAATGTCCCCAAAGCATCGGCGGACTGACATGGGGGCTACCGGGGGATTCCAGGTAGATTCCAGAGATGCGCATCGCAGCGGCTGTTGATGCAGGGCCGGCCCAAGGTAATATGGGGCCAGAACTTCCCCACCCCCTGAAACCCTTACTAAGAACCTCATCATCACTAACATGTTTAAATATAAATAAGGTGAATCTGTGAGAGGGAGACCAGGTTTATTGGCCGAGTTTAAAATCAATCACTGATTATTGATTGGTTGCTGTGATGTATTTGTGAACAAACCCAATTCAAACACAAAGATTACACCATACTGTAGCCATGCTAACACAACAATCAAACTATCAAGATGGTTCTTTAAACTTCTACAAAGTAAACTTCCTAATTAAATACTAAATGTATTTTTTTTTCTCAGCTGAATGCATTAAATAAAATGTTATAACATTGTCATTCTCTATAAATGAATGCTACAGGTTTAGATCTATGGTCTGTGTTACAATTAAATCTTTTCTAGGGGCCCCTGAACGTCAGGAGGGCCCCTACCAGCAGCTTCTGAGTTTTCTTTGCCTTGATATCCCAGTCTTGCAATTCCAGATCTCAGAGGTGCTAATATCAACAAAATTATATAGTTAACCCCTTTGAGCTTTTTTTGATCTATAAATCAGTCTGCAGCCAAGTTGTTCTAGAGGTTAAATAGATATTATTAGGGCTTAATTAGTAAAATGGCAGCAAATTTGCTTATTTTTTTTATTATCAGACTGTTCGTGTGTGGCTGTGACGAGTGAAATGTAATCACAAATTTTGGTTAATCAAATTTAATTCATAATTGAAGAAGGGGGGCAACTTCTTTTTTGCTCTTAAAAATAATATAATTGGTTAAAACATGCCTTTTGTACAGTCCTAAAGATCATCCATGTACCGACTCTTTAGAAGGGATCTTCTTTGTCCCTGAACAAAATCAAAGGGTGAAAACTATTGAAGACTCTTCAAATTCCTATCCATTTCTATGGAGCAAAATACTAAACAATCCTTTTGGTAGAATGTTCAGGTCTTTACAGGCTCAAGACAAATAGGGAACGTTCCACTGAACCCAATAAAGCAGACTATTTCCTGCCCATCACATCAAAGTCTAACCGACATCTATAGGAATGAGGAGCAGGCAGAAAAAGAAAAGGATCTCTTAAAATACCCCAGAGATCTGGGAACCTGCTTGAGTTTGTTCAATTCTCCAGATGGCTAAGCTTTTATGTAATAAGGGAGTTGGAGGACCACATTTTTAAAGTCAGTGTTTTGAGTCAAATCTCTAAAAAACAGGCTTGAGCTGATTTACAACCATTTGTGAAGATCATCAGTGGTGATTACGCTTCTTAACCAGCGGGTTGAGGCCCAAAACACATGTGTCAGCTTGTGACAGGCACCAAACTCAACAACAACACTGCATCCTGTTTCAAATGGTGAGAGAAAAACTTTGAAACAGTTCCTGCACTTAGAGGGATTTTTGCTGAGATTAAGCGATGGTTTACTTAGGATATACTCTTCTTTATATGTTTATGCCAATGTAAGATCCATGTGCTGACTCATTTGCCATCTCCATCTTTTTACCTGATTTGCCTTATGCCAATGAGAGGCGCCAACAAGATTCATTCTCAAAAGCCTTTCCAGTAATCTTACTCTTCAGAGCTTATCATTACTATAATGACAAGGAGCGTCTCTGTTCATTGGCTTTGTGTGTATATTTGAGTGCATTTTTTTCATTACACGATGTGATTTCTATCTCAAAGGCGCTGTAAGAAGACCTCCCACACACAGAACCTGAAGACAACCAGGTATCAATGAGATAGCTCGTTGTTTAATCAGATGTACAGGTATTGGGTCAAAGACAGTAACAGGTAGACCATCTCCTTGTATGTGCTGTACAGTGCAAATGGTATTCATGTTTAATAAAACAGTGCAACTCTCTACCATTAACTCTCAGAAAAGTTTAACAGAATATGTTGGTTTTTTTCTTAAAAAGGGAATCTGAAAAGCTTTTTAGGAGCAACATACTTTTAACTGAAATGCTTAATTATTGTATATTTCATAAATTTATCAACATTTTGTATGAACTGTAATTATTTTAATTTTGTCATTTGTCATATATTTGAATGATTTCTACTGTACAATGTGCGTTGTTAATGATGGACCCCAGGAAGAGCAGCTTGGTATGAAGCCAAGCTAATTGGGACCCTAAGCAATAAATAGGTGCGTGCGTGTGTATGTGTGTGGCCTTGTATTTGTTATAGTGTAAGGTGTAGGGGTATGCATTAACTGGTAATAGTTGGTTTAGGGTAAGGGTCAGGGTAAAGCTTTAGAAATGAATGAAAAACGAATGGAAGTCAATGCAGATTCCAATGTGAGCATGAATATGTGTGTGTGAGAGAGAATGCAGGATTTCTAGCTATTTAGGAAACACAGGCCTGCTTCACAGCAAACAGAAAAAACTTTGTAGGTTTTCTGTAGAGGAGTTCATGTCTTTCATGCCCGGCCCCTCCTACATTACAACTCGAGCAATTTGTGCGTCTGTCTGATGAAAGAGAGAATGTTTGCAGAGAATTATTAATTTGGAAAGCAGAGAAGTGGGGTATGTATTTTGGGGCAAAGTTGAGAGGAACAGGGAGGGGTGAGGAATTGCAGGAGTGGAGGTCCAAATGCGCTCGTCTAAACATGCACGCTGACATTTATGCGCTGACCCCACAGATTAGACAATTAAACGACCAAACACGCTCATTAGCCGGGGGATAGCTGCGTGGGTGGTGGGGGAAGAACGGAGGAGTATGAGCGGAGGAGGAAGAGAGAAAGAATTGGTGGAAAATGGGGTTGTTTCACAGCTCATTGGAGATGCTCTCGCTGGCCTGCAGTGTCTGCTGTTTCCCTCATGGTTTCCAGATGCTACCATGACACAATCGGAGCCGTGACTGCTATTGTCAGGCTCTCGCATTGAAAACAGGACCATTGCAGCCGACACCGGGGTACAGTCTGCAGTTTGTCAGCGGTACACTATACCTGCACTGTGGTTAAAGCTGACAAGTGTGGGTGGCCGTGGACGGGGTGTTTTATTCCCAGCTAGAGCAGCAAAATTAGAATCTGTATGCAATGAGAGTGAAAGAGAGAGACTCACAAGGACAGGAGATTGGGGAGGTCCCATGGAGCATCATCAGGAAGTCTCTCCAGTTGGTTGTTTTGTAGCATCCTAATAAAGGCACAAGCAAATGAGTCAGCTTCAGGCATCAGATCAGTGCAGTTAATTTGTCAGCTCACATTAAGAACAAATAATTCCATTGTGACGGAAATCTGACACAGGAGGTAATGTGGTCTGAGTAAGCCTGAAGAGAAGCAGAGGAAAAGGGGAAAACAACCAGGACCTCCTTGGGTGGGCTGGTGATGTCATCCTCAAAAGAATGGCACAAAAATGAGGGGGAAATGGGAAGGAAACAATCGTCTTCTCTCTTCCTTCCTTCATTTTTCATTTTCTCTATCGCTCAGCATCATTTTCTACAAAGCCTATCAATCTCAATGTGTTTCTTAGCGGTACTGTTGTGGGCAGCTGCAATGATGCGACTGGTGCTGCCATTATTTTCAAAATAGGAGAGAAAAATCCTACCTGAAGAAACTACAATTGGGTAAATAGCATCTATGTGTCTTGCCACAGTCTCAAAATCACTTGCTGGTATTAGGTCTGTACTTTGGCTAGGCCATTCTAGCATAGGTCTATGCTGCGATTTAAACAACTCCATTGCTGCTCTGGATAAGATTTAAGAGTTTTTCTACTGTAAGGTAGTCCCACTTCCCCAGTCTATCCATTTCCCTATTAGCTTTAACATGTTTCACTGATGGAAAAAAGCACCCCAAGAGCATGATGCTGCCACAACTACTTTGTTGATGTGTGTTTGAGCAGATGGACAGTGTTACAGTTCAAATACAATTTTTTTTTTGCAAACAATTTTGAAATCTATCTTCTGTTTTCTATAATATGAAATATTACTGAATTACTGAAATCTGTGATAACATGGAAAAAAAATTAAAAGGATCAAGTGAATATGAATAATTTTGCAAGGCATTGAGACACAGCATTTGAGATGTTGACATTTCCAAAGAGAATCCTGGAAAGGAATCTGTTTGCCTTGAGGCCTAACTTCTGAAGTTAGTTTCACTGTCGTAGTGTGAATGAAAACCTTTAGACATGTATTTGTTTTTTTTAATTGGTATCGGTTGAATTCATGGCTGGTAGGCTTTTTATATCTTGGAGGGTTTCACAAACCATGATCTTAAAATATACACTGCTTTGCCTTATTTCTTTCCAAATTTCCTCAGATTTCAAACTGCAGTGTAAATAGCTAAGTTTATATTTTGTGGCATAAATCCCCAAAATCTTCTGAGCCAAGACCAAAGACGGGCTGCCTGCCATTGCTTGTGAAAACCTCCTTAGAACCTTTAAAAATTCACAGGAAATATGACCATAACTCATTGGATGCCACATGTCCAAAGGTACTATGTATTTTATTGCTGACTTGTTCTTTGACCATGCATGGGATGAGAGCTGCAGTGTCAGAAAAAACTGTTTCAAACAAATTCTGAAGAAATTTTTTGACACTTGGTGCAGTCTTGTTGGTGAGTCTGACTTGAAAGGCCAGACTTGTGTATGTGTATGTCCATAAATCCAGTCTTGAAACTTAAACTTGTTTAGGACTTGAAGGGAATTATAAGCAGAACATGTCTCTCTCAATCCATAAACTTTAACTGTGTTTAATAATCCATGGCCAGTGCATTTTATTTCAGGCAGGAAGACTGCTTCTCAGAACAATCCTAGATTGTTCAGCACTGGATTAAGTTAAAGGACTCAGACTTAAGGTGCTTACTTACAGAACTCTGAGGTTGTGAAGACCCTGAAGAGCGTTGCCTGATATATACCTCAGCTGATTCCCGGAGATTCGTCTGGAAGAGAAACGTGCCTTTTAGAAAAGAGCTGTTTTAAAGTAAAAAATCAAGCATAGCTACACTAAAAAGTTGTACAAGTCTCAAATGAACAGTTTTGTCATTTATTTTCCTCTGCGATTTTTGATTAGGCTCCTCCAATATGACTTCATTCCATATTTACAACTTTGGGGTTACAGTTGGGGCAGTATGCACATAACAATATTTGATTCCCTTCTGTGTGGTTGCTATTGGCTGAAAACGCAAACTGAAACCTTAACCAATCCTGGGAGCTCCGATGAGTGAGTAAAAACTGAGTGCAGTGCAAGAAATTATATGTGCGTGGGGACATATGCAGTGTTTGTGGGCACAAACACATGTGCAATGTGAATATGTGTGCCTATTCTCATGTCCTTGAGGAGAAATTGGGCCCGTTCTGAGGGTCCTTGAGGACAGCACGGCAGAGAAACCACACACATTCACACAAGCAATCCAATCAGTTTGTTTATCAAACACAGCACCTAATGGTCATTTGCGAGTGTGTGTATGAGATATCCAAATAAATAACATTCAGTCCAACAGATTTAACTCCCAAGGTCACAAGCTGGAATCGCAGTTTAAACACAGATTTGGTTCTTCACAGCCCAAGACCACCCACTTTTATTAAACACATGCACACATACGCTAAAGGTTAGTCATTGGCACCCTCCTCCAAATCAGACCAATTCTCTACAGGTGCAGCTTTATGCTAAGCAGCTTTTTCTTTGGCAAAGCTGCAACATGAATATCAATGTACTGAAATATTAGTATCAAGGACTGTCTGCTTTTCCAACATGCTGTCATCCATTCAGTAATGAAGGAGAACTCAGGAAAAACTTCATCTGACATCTGACGTTGCTGTCAGCATCACAGATGATTATTACTGCAGAGTATTGAACTGCACAACTCCAATCACAAAAGCCAAATTTCAAACTCAGCTCAGTGTAGGACCGTCATAAAACTTAGGTTTACTAAATAAAATAAAAAAAATAAAAAAATAATGTACATCAGCATAATAAAATGCAAAGTTATAAAGGCGTTACTTAATGCTACAATTCAACTGACAGTGATTGATTAAATGTCCCTCACAGTGTCTGGATGTCAACGGAAAATGCATTGGAGACATGTGGTCTATTATGGCCCCTGAATTGATAAAATCTAGAAAAGGAAGTTCAGTTTTGTCCGTTCATCTGATTTGTTTACAACAGATGGTTTTATTGTCTCTCAAAGAACAAAAGCTCTCCAACCCTCGGACTGTGTCCGGTTTTGTTGTTGCATGAGATTGCTGTTTGAGGCAATTAAAAAGTCACATTTCAAGGAGAAGTGTTGAAAGCTCTACGCAATTGTAAAACAAACCTAAACCAGTATTTGAACTTAGTTTATATTTAATTGTCTTCCAGAATGCTGTCTCCCATCTTGTGTATAAAAAATGTGTATTTTGACGCCAATTGTAACAATCCTTGGGATTTGATTTTAATCGTGATTAGGATAACCTTAAGTGATGTTTGGAAGATAATTAAGAAGTTGTCATGATGAACTGCTGCGGGCAGTTGACCATATGACTTCGAGCAAGGATGTAAGACATGAAATATGCCCGGGAATGGAGACTGAGCAGCACTCCTTCTTGCTGCTAATTTTTGTCTTTTTGATATAATCGCTTGTATAGAGTTGCAAGTATAGTTGAAACATGTACAACAGCAAGAGAAAAACATAGCAACATCTTTGAATTGAGATAGACATACTATCAGTCCTGACTGACAGCAAATATTCAGTTGACAAAGTGAAACCTGTTTCATGACAGTGTGGCAGACAAATCTAAGTTAAGACCCAAAGCATTTATGATGCTTTGGGTGATCAGAACCATCAAATGGTAAAGCTGTTGGTTACCATGGAGATGCGGGATATAGGCAGGTAAAGGAACACTGCTGACCAAAACATCACACCGATTTCTGATGCAAATCCTCTTTCTGATTGGACACTAAGAGACGTAAGAGATGTTCTGATAAGCTCTGCTTTATCTGCTTCATCTGAAAAAAAGATTAATTAATATTCTCAAAGAGAGCCAATTTTCTGTCATTATACATATTTACTGTACATAAAACGACAAAACACTATCTAGTCGGCTAATTGCTGTTTATTGTTCACAAGTAGAGATCAGTGGTGTACGTACTGGATGAAAAATAAATGATTGCATCAAAGTCAAAGAACTACACCACAGAATCCAAATTAACAGTCTGGAATTACACTTTAGCCTTTTAACAAAGTCTTCATTTTCAGACTTTGTTTGTCAAACAGATCATTTGTGTCAAAAGTGAAGATGAATATTTAAGAAAGGGGGAGAAAAAGAACATCAACAGAACACCGACAGTTGCCATGGACCAACTCTTTCCATGGTATGAGTGCGTGCAGTTTTGTGTGAATGTTCCACACTTGGGCTTCGAGTTGTTCCACATCAATCTCATTCTAATGAAAGGCGCCTTGCACTTGTCAAGCCGGGGCTCCGACTGTTTTTGCTTTTAATTTGATTTGGGGATTGCTAGAATTGTTCTTGGCCCCTGCTCTGCATAGATTAAAATCTCCACCTCGGCACAGCTCTGCTAAAATGATTTATATGTAAAATAACAGAGGACAGTGGTGTTGAAATGTACAGGGGAGAGAAAAACAGGAGTGGCGCTGGTTTTCATGAAGGTGAGACCACCCTGCTATCAGTGCTAATCAACGAGCACTTTACTGAAGCATGCCAACTGCTGATTATCCTACGTATTGCCGCGTCTTATTGCCTCAGAATAATAAACAAACTGACAGATTAAAGAGTTAGAGAGCAAGGATGAAAAACAAGATAATTCTTTCTGGATCCGATCTTGCATAGTGATAGAAGAAAAGCAGAGCGTTGGTGAGTGATAGGAGCTGATGATGAAAGAAGACAGAGAGATTAGACAGAACTTATCGGAGGACGCACCATTTTGCACAGCAGCGTCTTCTATTTGGACATTCTCATTTGTTGACACATAGAAGTAAAATTCTGACCATAGCAACCTTACTTGTGTTTGACCCCTCAGTTCACCCTCAAGGTCAACCACTTAACCTGTCATTAACCTCCAAATTTGTGGGAGTAAAACATACACAGCAGGAGTGTCTGTTCTGTGAGAGGCTGTGTGTTTCTCAAGAGATAGACTTGCTGACAAATGGCCATGTTGGCAGCTTTAAAATGAGAACTTCTAATTGACCTTTATAGTCCCAGCTGTGGGCTGCACCTGGAGCATCAGCGAAGCCAATATCATAGCCTCTCAAACCCCGGCCGCGTCATATTCCTGGCTTATCGGCAGACAATCTTATCGTACAGAAGTAGAGCAGGATAGCTCTGGCTTCTTCTCCAGACCTCATTCCTCTTACATTTTAACTGCGTTGCAGAAAGCGTGATTGCTGAAGCTGTTTGACGAGGCTGGATGAATATTTCTAAGCTCTGTTTGTGGTCAAGACAAGGTTAGATTGATAACAACTTAGTTTTAGACCAAGAAATGGAGCTGTCATGTTTCATTTGTATCAATTTAAAAGTGCAAATGTGCAAAATTGAATTTGAGAAAAAGAATAATACAGCTGCTTTGTCAAATAGTTTTTCCTATATGGCCGGCCACGTTAGGGTGCTGTCACATTGTGAATGTTGGAGTACTGAAAAAAATGCATCTAGAGAAATAAAACAGATCTTGTAGCATAACCGTTTCTGTCCTTCTTTAATTAGTGCATATGCGTAAGGCATATGTCTGTTGAATGCTTGAGTGACCCCAGTGGTCAGAAAAAAAATACTGATTTAATCAGAAAGTAGGTCATGTTTCAGTTTCAAGTTCATTTCATGAAGAGTTGAGATCATCTTTACTTTTATAGTATTTCTTTGGATTTAAGGATGGTATTGAGCGATTGTGAAATTTAAGTAGGAGTTGTGTAGGTAACAGTGGTAACTGCAGAGAGCTGCAACACTCAGTTTTTTTTTGTTTTTTTTTTCACATCAGCTGGTGGTCAAATTATACATACTACAAAAATGAATGGGTAGGAAGGTGATGTAGGAGAGTTATTTGCCTTAGGCAACATGTCTTCCAATGCCAATAAAACACAAAGCAGAGAGTTTGGTGAGGATGTCAAATCGTCCCTTTTCTATTGTAAAATTACCAAATGTAGCTGATTGATGGCTACATACGATGAGACTTGACAAAACCTGGTGGTGTTGTGGAGAGCCAAACACAGAAGGAAAAGTGAAACGTGATCTGTGGCTCCACAGTGTGTGGAGACTTTGATAAAGATGATAGGCTGAAACCACTGTCGCCTTCTAAAGTGGATTACAGGAAGAGCTTTTTACGGGGCAACCATCCCCCTTCTGCCTTTTGGTTGCAATTTGATGAGAACCAGGTAGACCATCTTTGATAATAGAGCAGACAACCAAAGAGAGGGGGATATCTTTGAAATATCAGGCAGACAAGTAAGCAGTCAGTGTGTTTTGAGTGTGGGCATCTCTGTCCTCTCATTAAACCAGCCACCTCTCAGTTTATTCTTTTCATGTTGCGTGTCACTGAGGTATGAGTGTAAATTAAGAGACGATTCACTGATCAAAGCATTAAGTGAAAGCTTAATAAAAGGCATTGGATATCAATAAAGTAGATCTAAAAAATAGGGCAATTAGAGGCAATGAAAGGGTTTGAAAGACAAAGTGTTAATACTACGGTGAATCAAACGCAGGTTTGTCCTGGTGAGATTCTCAAATTGCTTTACATGTTAATTTAATCTCTCATTTCTCTGTTAATAGAGATTAAACATTTGTACTTTCATGTCGTAAGGGTGAGAACTGAGCAAAAAGATAAAAATGGTTCTGCTTAGTAGGCAATATTTTTCATGGATATACTCCAAAGCTCCTCAAATCTGACTCTCTCTCTTCTCCATTAGATTCAAGTAGGTTGCCAAAAGCAGATTTGTATTGATTGCTTTGCTTGGTTTGTAAAAATGTGGGAAAAGCAAAAAGGAGAAAACGAATATCAAAGGCAGAGATTTCCAGCTTGTAATAACCTGCAGTGAATGAACAGAGGGGGCTATAGAATTAATTGGAAGGGAGGGAAACACAGAGAGAGGGGGGCAGGCAGTAAGGTGCAGCCCAACATCAAACAGTTTACCACTCTACCGGTCACAACATGCCTGGCCTTCGCCTCTCCTTCTGCTACCATCCTGTGTGATAGTCCCCACATCAAAAGCTGCCTGTTTCAAAACCAGCCCACCTTAGACCATTGGTTTGTTTTGCTAAGCACTATAAGTTGTTTTAATTATAATCGGTTTACAGTTGTCTGCTTTAACTCATCTCTCTAAACTGTCTAGACAGAAGTGGATGTGAAAATAAAAATATTTCTCTCTGCCTTGGAACACCATTATTATCGTCTTCCTCATCTCAGCACATTTCCAGAAATGGCCAAGCAACATACCTTGGCTTTAGAGTAGAAACATCCTCCTTGGAAGAAGTACACAGCAGCTGAATGTCTCCATAAAGTGTCAGAATTTCATAGCAATAGAGGCGAAGCGAGATCAACGGGGTTGTAAAACATTTAGAAGACTGGCTCTAGACAAATTCTGCAGGTGTGGCTCAATCCAAGAATGCATTCCCTTAAGTCTTCAAGGGCAGGCAAAATGTCAGCTTCTATGTTCAACATAACCCCGTTAATGTGGTTGTTATTGTCCGACCAACACCAAAACCTGTTCTTTAAGAAGTTTTGGTTGACAGATATTCAGAACTGCATTTGTAAATCCTACGACAAAAAAGTATGTAAATAAATATTCAACTTTGTTCTGTTACTAAAGGTCAATTGGAAAATGGCTCAAAGTGAAAAAAGTAGTTACTCAGTTATTCTTCTTTCCTTCCACGATCACAATCATCACCATCATCTCATGCTTCACAGACTGCAGCTGCAAGAATTAGTAAAGAAAACAGTGTGCTGTGCAAACACACAAAGCTGACACACGCACACACCATGTCCCCTCTACATGCACACACTGCAGGACTCAAGAAAAAAATAGTTGAGATGAGTGACATGCTCACATTCACAACCTGAGGGAAAATTGTCAAGCTGTTTTTTTTTTGTTTTTTTTTCTTAAACAGGGACTTAGCTTAGATGTGCTGAGTGTCAGATCAAATATCGGCAATGTCACTGGAGACTACATTCAAAAGGTTGTGGGAATTTCGCCGCTGAATTTTGCACATTGCATACTAGGAGCTTTCTTACTGAAGACACAAACATTATGTCATATAGGTTTGAATATATTTAAAATAGTGTTTTAACACCTGTGTGGAAATATTCAAATTAGTGACCAAAACATTAAAGATCTGTTCATATAAAGGAACTCCTAAGACTGTGAAGGCTTGGCTGGGGCAACAAGCAACAGTTTCAATAAGTTTTAAACTTTCTATTGTCACAGAACAAATTGGTTCTGAGCAAACTAAGCACAGCTAAGTTTCTTAAGAAATTTAATCCTTATATATTAGTTTTTTGGCATCAAAATACCAATTATACATAGTACATTATTTAAAAAATGAACTAAAAAATAAACAAACTGATATTTTCACAATCAAAACCAGCTCTGGTCAATTTCCCTTCTTGGTGCAATTTGTAAACACAGTTAACAGGTTTCAATGCCAACGTATTGAGACCACCTCCTTCAGGTGTCAGTACGGTTCCAAATGATCTCAATG
This sequence comes from Brachyrhaphis roseni, assembly GCA_903066815.1. Taxonomy (NCBI): domain Eukaryota; kingdom Metazoa; phylum Chordata; class Actinopteri; order Cyprinodontiformes; family Poeciliidae; genus Brachyrhaphis; species Brachyrhaphis roseni. The sequence goes on from CAEFZY010004103.1 coordinate 53,866, forward strand.
TGGTTTGACCTAGAACAGACAGCAGATGTGGATGGCAAAGATGATCCAAATGCTTTCCTTTAGCCAGGACCCAGTATAGTAGGCAAACTAATAAATGAAAGTCACACTCCTTTTGTGCAAAGCTCAACGCATTGAGACGTCTCCTCAAAAATCATTCAGTACTTCTCAGCTGAATGCCTGAAATAGTACTCAGAAGCACTCTAATTATATTATTAAATAATCATTTTTTTCTACCAGCTCAGAACACAGCATCTGCTTTCTGCATTTACATCTGATACTCCTGCCCTGGACACACCTTACCAATAAACAACTTGGATGTTCTCTCGTGGTTTGCAGTGAAAGGCTTTCGTTCACTTGACGTAATCTTTGTATGAAAGGAAACCAAATCACCAGGAAAAAAGCCATAGCTCAACCAACTCAACAACTGATCTGGGCTAAAGCACATTGGTGTGACAATGTCCTGAGGATTCATCGGAAAGCTACAGTAAACAATTGTGTTTTAATTTTAACTTAAAGGAGCCATCTGCACATCTCTGGTTTTCAGGGAGTTGGTTTTAGAGCTGAGAAGCATAGACATGGAGGTGGACTCTAAGAAAACCTTTCTTTAATGAGATGACTGGTTCCGAGGCATTTGGCAGCAGGATTTTGAATAAACTGCACCGACCTGATTTTGATTTTGCACAAACACCTGTCGACAAAAACCAAACCTACTGAAAACAGAAGCTTGCACTAGTTTCCCCATGTTCTGCTTCCATACTGAACATTTATAGCAATGTTTAAAGATGGGAGTACACCAATTTAGTGCTAGTTAAATGTAGGTCCATAACAGCACTTAGGTTTTTTGCATGCTCTGTGGTTTTCAGCCTTATGAATGTAGTTGAGTGCTAATTTTCAAATGTGCATTTGTAATAATGCACAGAAATATAGTTTTTTGGATTAAGCCAAAGAAAATTCCGGTCCGTCCAATTATTGACATTATGGGAAAAAAATACTCTGTGACTGTACAGGACAAGAAATATTAAGCTGTGTATTATCATACTTATGCACACTAAGGATTGACAATTCCTCATAAGCATTCTTCTTTTAACTTGGAGTGCTGCTTATATAATTACATTACATTGACTTCAAGCTATATTGTGTCTATTTTGGCTAATACTCATGTCTACAAGTGTATTTTTCTATGCCGCATTCTCTGAAAAATAGTCAAGGTAGAAGACGAAAGCAGTACTTTGGATAGTAAAACCTAACCTATAAATATTTTAAGGACTGCATTCCCTCTCCGAGTGACTATCCGGTTCCCTTTTGTTCCTTTTTTTTTTTTTTTACCACCATCCCAAAATCTCCTAGCGTGTTGCTGCAGGCACTTTCTTAGTGGGAGAGATCAGAGGCAAGCCAGACCCATCAACTCCATCTCCAAGGTCTGCTCATATCAACTGCTCAGGAAATGTCTGTTTCTTCTCAAGTGTAAATTCTGACAGAGGGGTTTCATAAGCTAAGTGTGAGTTGAATGATTTTGTACTCACAGTTCTGATAACAGGTGCAGTCGATGGAAGGCTCTGGGCTGGATCTCGCTGATGTTGTTCATACTGAGATCCCTGGAGGCACAAAATGGAAAAGCATCAATGCATACGTTATATTATTTGTGTGATGTGGAACAAAAAACAAAAAAAAAAACGAATGATAAAATGTGTTTTCACTTGGCAAAATGTCATTTGAAGCAGGAGCAGGATGGGAAGAGGTTGGGGGGTTAGTTAGAGAGGTCGGGGGACAAAAGGGTGAAGAGGGAGATGCTGAAGAGAATTTTCCCCAATGAATCACTGTTGGGCAGCTGCAATTTCCTCCTTGTCCTGTGGACGTTTTCGCTTTTCCAGATGTCTCACTACTCTCTTTCACATCTGACCCCCTTAGGCTCCCCTTATATCTACCTCTTGCTTTCTCCTTCTCCCTCTCTGATTACTCCTCTTTTTCCCCCCCTCAGGTTTTGTGGGAGACCACCACCCTCCCTCTTTGTTCATTGCTCTAACAGACGCAGTTTGTTTCTATGCTGACGTGAGAATGAGTGTTTCGTGGTGAGTGTTGATGCAGCTGCATTATGGTGAAATAATAAAGTGTAGGACGCACAGATAGAGAAACTTTCAAAACACAAATACCGTTTTCTTTAACATTTCAAGACAAACTAATAACTCAGACTTTATGTAAAGTTGTCTGTTTGATAAACACAATAAAAGCAAGGAGGTGTTGCGTCACCAGTTTTGTGCTTTCATGGCCCTTTGGGGTCTTGCTTGAGTCTTTGACAGTCAGCTTCTTCTGTGTGTGTGCCTGCTTATGTGTATGACACTAACCGCTGCTCATAATGGCAGACCACCAGGCTAGCAAGTGTAAACTGTGCTTTCGGAAGCGCTTTGCAGTTGTGAGTTTTGACACTCTTGCTATTTGTTTGTCTAATGAACCAAGCTGGCCGGGAGGCTGAGTAGATCTGTCATCATACGTGTGATCTACAGCCAAATATTCAGGGAGTCCTGAGCAAATCACTTTAAGACAACTGCCTGCTGTAGACATTTTGACACTTGATTGGAGTCTAACATTCAACTCTAACCGATGAGTTGGACTTTTCTTGGGGGGATGAGCAGCCAGTCCTTAATGTTTCTGTCTGCCTTTTTACATCATCTGCTTGCATTTATTACATTCTTATAAAGATACCGTAATGGCATGGTACTTTCCTTAGCACAGGAATTTCCTGTTACAAAGACTCTTGGCTGTGACTACAGAGAGTTTAAGGCATTTGTCAAGGATGCATATGTGAGCAGTGCTGAAGTCAGAGATTTCTAATCGTCAAACACCTTCAACTGAAGTGAATAAAATGCATTCTTTTAGTTTCTGTTCATCAAATTTTAATCTGCTTTCCTAATAAAGTTTATTAGAAACACAGCCCCCACCACTTGGATTTTTGGTTGCAAGCCAAACAAAGAGCTCTGCGCAGGTTTATCAAATGGAGCACTATGAAGTGCTTTGACAGTGGGTGTTGTCCAGGAGAATCGGGCCAATGAAATAAGGGAGGAACGGAGACTGCAAAGCAGCGGAAATAATCCATGTACAGAAACATTCAATAAAATTTGGAAAATGTTTAAGAAGGAACAGGATATTTGTTCGACATGTTTGTGTAACCCAAGCTCTCTGTATACTTGCAATGACCCCAGGCACCATGAAATGTTGCCTCATCAGATATCAGCAACATTCTCTATCGGTCTTTCTCTTCAGCTGAGAAATGAGTTGACTGATTAAGTTTAGCACCTGAAAGCCAAATCTTGCAGGATCGAAATTTGAGATAAAGCATAAAGCATAAACAAAGCATGCAACGTACTTTGTGAAAATATTCTTTCATGGTGCTATAATTTTAAATAATTCTTAAGAAAATAAGCGAATCCCTTGGAAAGGATTGACTTTTTAAAAATATTTAGACAAAAAAGCTCTTAATCCCCTTTGATGTGCATGGAAAATGTCTTTGTATTGAACCAATAAATCCTGGAAATTAGAATCAAAGGCACCAGATAAATGCCAAAGATTAGAAACTCAAATGTAGTGAAAAGAGAAACCTGTCCTATTTAAATCTCTGACTCTTAGGTTCTGGTGAGCTATTGGACTTTGCAGTGTGTGCCGTCATTAGTTTAAGATATAAAGAGCTCTCTGAAACTCTAAAGTTTCTGAATACTTATTGGCCTTGCTGTGAATGTCCTTATATCTAATTTTTCCCCAAGATTTTCATAAAACTGGATGCATTGTCCCTTGTCGGCTAAGCATCCATTGTGGAAAAAGAAGCAGATCAAGCTATTTTTACAGGATCTCTAGATAATCTCCAAATGTCAATGTGCAGTAATATGATATTATTAATAATAAACTTTAAACTAAGAAGCATGAAAATCTGTGAATTTTATTGTGACATATTTTATATCGTTTGTATATGGCTCTCGTCTAATCACATCACCTTTTTCCACACATCTTCTTTCACAATAACCTAATTTGTGAAGCGCATTACTGTTTGTCCTGCCAAAAGACAAAAGATTGCCTAACTTAAGATTTCTGGAACATTTGAGAGTAACTGTGGGTCGCATTGCTGCATTTCTGTTAAATGTTGTTCCTGTTCTCATTTCACTTGAACTGTGAAATGAGTTGTAACAAATGTTAAGTCTGAAGTCGTAACAAAGTTTCCAGACAGGGACATGCACACATAGACACTAGGTGGTGCTAGAGCACCAGTCCGTTTTCTACTGGACGAAAAAGTGTCCTATCAAAATAGTTTGATTATTTTTGTTTTTATTTTTCCTTTTGATAGTTTTTGCAGTGTATACTGTGTGGCCCAAGTAGCAGTTCTGGACTTAAAAACTTATATTACAACACTCCCCTACAAACACACAATGACAAGCCACGCCTCTTTCAGCGTCAACCACAGCGCTCAAAGCAGATAGGTGGACACAGAAGTGTAAAATAAGTGTAAAAATCCTGAGTTAATTCCGGGGTAACTATGTGCATATCCTGGGTTTTTGGTTTCAGAAAGCCAGATAACTGTTATCCCGAGTCAACTTACTACCACAACTTACTTCGTGAACCAAACTTTCTCGGTAGCAGGATTGTTTGAGCAAACCTCGAGTTTGTCCTACTTTTTAGCTGAGACCTGGCACAGGGTCTCAGCTAAAAACGTGTCCTTTTTCTGGAGGAGTCTGTAAATGTTGGAGAGTAAAAATTCTGCAGAAATCTCAGTCTGAAGATTTCTTTGATTTGTCATTCCCGGAGGCTCTGTCTTGCTAACTCTAAATTTTGCAGCGGCAACAGTGTTTCTTTTTTTTAATTTATTGTTAAAATTTTTTTTTGATATTCTCCTGTACCAACATTAAAATGTCTATTTCCATTAATGCACACTTTCAGCCTTCTTTTGTTCTCTCGTCGCCATGTTGAAATAGCATTATCTTCATATTTAACTTAGGGGTGACTTTACTCAAAATGGAGTCGCTAGTTGATATCTCCTGTCCTGAAACTGAAAACCCAATCACATTAAATTCTCAAGCGTCTTTTGTTTTATACTGTTCTTTGTTTTGTTGTTGTCAAAATGATTTTTAGGAAAAACAAACAAAAGAGTGTTAAACATGGTTAACATGTATCGGACAGCATGTGACTATAGATTTGAAAAAGGTATATGTATATGACGTTCAAGCTGTTCATGTAAAAAAAAAAAATAAATAAATAATCACACTCCCAACTCATCCGGCATTTCCATATGCTGCACAATGCCACTGTTATCATATCAAAAAAATGTGTGACATCATGTACCACACCAAAAATGTGTGTGGCCTCAGGAAACAATACACACACACCTCAATGCTGCTTATCGTATGTGTGCAAATAATCTACTTAGCAAACTATTTATTAGAGCATTCTGGAAGAATCATTAAAGCACTGTTGCACACGCACACACACGCACACCTCCCATTCAGGCATAGCCAGCCTGTTTCTGGGGATGTGCTCACAGATGGAGACAACTCCACATTATCTGGGCCTGATTAAAGAAGCCATAAACAAACGTTGTGTGAAGTCCGTAACTGCCGCCTCTCTCAGACAGAATAAGCACGCCGCAATGAAGTGAAAGAGAGAGTCAGAAAGGAAAGGTTTAAAAATAAAGACACAGGCTGGTGAGTCATGGGGAAAGGTTGAATGCAGCTCAGCTCGGCTGTGCGCTCCAGCAAGCTCAATGGGAAGCTCGAGAGAGACGTTTCTGCTGCGCAGGCCAAGGCCTCCGCTGACAACTTGACGTATCGTTGGAAGGCACTGTGTTATGGCTTGTTTTTAAAATCAAATAACAGCTGTGGCTTTTTTAAACCATGATAATTATGATTGATGACTACCACATGTGCATTGTGTCGGCTGGCGCTGTGACGTGCAGATATTTTCAGCGCAAACAAACGGCCACAAAAAGAAATGAGAGAAAGGGCGCTTGAAGGTTTCTCAGGCTGTGTGGTGTATCGGAGTTTCACAGTTAGAATTTTGGTTTTCTCTATCCCTCATTTTAAGCACATCTCCACTGTGTGACTTTTGTGTGCGAGAGAGAAACACAGAGTGTCAGTATTTGTGTCTGCTTGTGCCTTATGATATTACTTCCATTTATAGGTGGCTGTGGTGTGTGTGGTAAGATGTCTGTCGCTCATTTTCACACCCCCATTGTTTCCCAGTGGGTCTGCAGATGTGGTGGCTACAGTTCTTGGTCACCCTTTCACCACATCACAGACAAGCGACGCTGCTGGGCCGTAGAAATAGATTGCTGTGTGTGGGGGGAGACAGAATGGAAGCACATGTGGTTTGCACCCTTAATTTTTTATGAGAGAATTCAGCAGGGAATTGTTTTTGCCCTATCTTAGCCATCACACTCAGCAGTCTGATGTTGCCTGTAGAAGAACCCATCTCTTAACAAGAAGGGTCTCACAAAGCCGCACCACTGCTTAGATTTCCCTCTACTGTTGAAGGACAAACTAAAGACTCCTCAGCAGAGCTTGCATCACAGAAACCAGACAACTGCTCATCACTACACTCTATGAAAAGTAAATCTTAACAGGTCCTCTTATTCTCCTTTTGTTGATTCTACACAAGGATTAGCAATACAGTCCTTCGGTCTCAGAACAATTTTTTCAGACAGTAGAGTAGACAACATCAAACATAAGACCATAGACAAAAAATAATATGATCTTGGGAAACTAGATCATAACCCTAAATCACTCAGAACAAAGACCCCGATGCACATGCTGTCAGAGAAAACAGTCTCATACAAAATGCTGAAAAAAATAGCACCAGACTGAAATGACTAAACCACTTCAGACAGAATTTACTCAGACCAAATGTCATTAGCCCAAATGGCTTGAGGGCAATCGTCAGCATCATCCCAGCTTTAGGTGAAACAGTCCCATCCTAAACTGTCTCAGACAAAATGGCGTGAAACCAAGTGACCACAGGCAAAACGATTCAAGGCAAAACATCCTCTGACCAAATCCCATCAGTCAAATGGGCTCAAACAACATGGACTAAGACCAAAAGGCCTCAAACCAAACCAACTTAGACCTAATTCCATTTTACTCAACACGTATCAATCAGTATAAGGCAAATCAGCCTTGGTACAAATGGCTTGAGACCAAATACTATAAGATCTAATAAACTCAAACAGAACTATCTAACTACTGGAGACAAATCTGAAGCCACCTTCAGGCCTTAAAAGACACGAAAGTGAATTATATGATACTGTAGCTCAAGAAATAGCTGTTTTAGAGCTACTTAGGAAGTTGTTGTTGACTTTAATCTAATTTAACACTGAAACTACAGTGGTGAAAAAACCCAATGAGAAAGATGAGGAAGTGAAAGCAAGCCTTCTTCATATCAGACATATCACATGACATCAGAGGTTAAGGTGTGTTCATAGAAAAAACAGTGTCCTCTGGTGTTACACAATTGCTGTATTCCATGTGTTACCTGTTAAGGCCTGCGGGTGGCGACACTTGGTCTGAGGCCTTTGGTTTCTCTGATGGTTGGTTTGTTCAGACTTTTTAACTACAGTTAAGTTTATTTACTTTGAAGTCTGATTAGTTCAGTGATACCAGAGGATTTCACCTGTTTAAGAAACTAAATGATGATTTTCACCTTAATGTGAAAGGAATTCTATTTCATTGTGCTTATATTAAATTTCTTGAGTTAAACCCAGTAGTGTGTGAAGAACTGTGAGCTAGTTATCGAGAAATTAAAGGCTTGAACATTTTTCCATTTCTACTCTGTCTTTGTTTCAAGATTTGCTTTGATTGATAGTTTAGTCTTTCTTCCACTAAGTGTGTACACTTTTGCACACGGGAATGTAAGAAAAAAAAAGCTTTGGCATTGGAACAAACATAAAACACCGGGTATTTAGCTGCTTTATGTTGTGATTGATAGTGTATCCATGGCACAGAGCTTGTGTTAAGGGAGGAACAAAAGTAGGAAGAAGTAGAAGCACATTTCCATTCATAAGCCTTGGCCCTTTCAGTTGCTCTTTATACCTCTTTATCTCTAACACTCCTTCTTTCTCCGTGCGTCTGTGTTTTAAATTTCAATTGGAGCATGGAGTTACACAGTTTTGTAGTTACAATAATGTGATTTATCAAATTTCCACTTTGGCATCAACAGAACTACTGAAGTATGTTATCACCACCATGATCAAAGGCTGTGTGTGGGGGGGTGTGTGAATGTGCCCCCAGCTCCATTGTTGCCAGTTTTAAACTTGAAGTCTCACTGACAAGAGCTGGTGATTTAGCACAGCACAGCAACTGCCCTCATCATATGAGAAGCGTACACCACACTCCAGACTCTGGGTGTATTTGACAGACCACCCTGGTGAGTGACTACGCCCACAGATCAGGCCAGATACCACCAGGTGTTTGTTTTGGGATTTTAGTGTTAGTGTTTAGTGACATGCATCAGTTAGACAAAGCTGAGCAGAGAAAATTTTACTTTAGTGAAAAGCTTTGCAGCTTGTTTAAATTCCAGCTTATCAGTCATGATCATTTGGCAAGACCACTCACTGTAACATCTCCCTCTACCACTCAAGCATCATTTTTCAGTGTGCATGGAAGTCCAATGATCCCTAAAAGAAATTCTGAATGAGGTATAGGTATAGGAACACAGCCAAATATAAATATGACCAATATATATTTTTTTTATGTCAGGCATTACTAATTGAAAAGCTTTGCACAAAGAGAGAACAGTTTCTCTTGTCAATAACATAAAAATAAAAATGTTTTTGAACTAACTTATGGGAGGTTTAGCAGGCTTGGATCTCTGCATCCTCTTTCACAAAAAGATTTACATCATATTGCTGTATAGACAAACAGCTCATTCATAAATGAGCAATTGAACTGGTCTCAACGGAGAAAAATGTTTTGTAAAGGAAGCTGACATCACAGAAACACAGGAGGTGTGGAGTAGAGCTCAGCAGATTTGATATAGCATGACAGCATGCACATTTAGCACTTTTCATGCACAAGACAACACAGGACTAAAAATGCAATTAGTTAAAAACGGGAAAGCATGAAAAATTAATTGGTTTACAGAGGTGATGTTGGATTGACTGGAGAAGCAGTCGTACTAATGGTGACAACTAACAACCCACAAAATCCAGCAGTCTGTTCTGACTTGTCAATGTGTGGTAATAGGAAAGCAGATCTTCAATGATTTCTACAATAACTCTGAATCTGTGAAGCCAACTAAGCTTAGCAGTATGTGGTTGCTATGGTAATGACACTACTCAGACCGACTTCCACCGTCCGTGCCTCCTCAGTCCTTTCATAAATTACAGACACTGCCAGAAGATATTTCATTCTGACTTGAAGTCTTTTGTGAAACAGTAAACTGATAACCAATGACAGACTCTGTTACAACAGCAACCTGAACAACGATTTTAATAAATAATCAACAAATCAAATTCTTAGCGTGAGAAATCTACAAACAAGGACAACGAGTCCACATAGCTGCAGAAATCTCGAGAGTGAGCAGACATCGACACTGAATGTTGCAAAGTTCCATTCATATGAACATAAAAAGTATAATCTCAGTACAACCATAGCCTAACCAAACACTTTATGTGTATGGCCAAGCAATCCACCATTTTGTGCCCAACTTTTTAAATGTAAAAAAAAAAAAGAATTGCTTGCTTTGGGATGTTTCATACCAATTACAGAGTTGTTAATCAAGGGTCATTACATCATGTATAACAATAGTTAACTGGGCCAAATAAAGGTCAGAACCTCAACTGAAATTGGATATATTGAAAAATATTTCAAATCATTCAAATTTTAGACAGTCTAGTAAAAATGAAAATGTCAGATTTGCATCCCCAATATAGATGTTGTAGCTTATTAAAATTGTTTTGCATCAATTGGGCCACAGTCAAGACCTTCCATTCCTCATAATGCTTCTATAGTGGGATAGTATATCTAGAAATGCTAGAGGTGTCAACATGTGACAAGTTTTGAAAGACAATCATAACACTGCATGTAGGTACAACATCTGAAACACTTACACCCAAAATCAAAAGCACCATAACCTAAGGCCGTTATTTTCACTTCCTCGTCTTTTCCATCTTTATTCACTCTTCTCTGTCAATCCCTTACCCCATTCCTCAGGTGGAGATATTTAGCCGACAAACAACCAATAATGGCAGCAAGCTCACTCCCTTTGAAGGCAGCTTAGATGTGAGAAACATTAGAGTAATAGATCTTCAGTGAAAATCAGCAGCCAGAGGGCAAGACTTCTGCAGCAGGGTTGCTTGAGCCGCACCTCCACTGTCTTTTACAGTAATTATGATAGTGATGTCTTCAGTTGGATTCAGTCTGATCCTCTCCGCTTAGTGCTTTGAAACGGTTAAGGCACGATGAAAGAGGATCTTTTATTCCTCACAATGCCACTGGTAGTCAGCGCTTGGGTGCTGCCTTTAAGAGGCTCTAAATGGTTGTGTGCATAACAGCATGCTTGTGTATGTGTGGATTGTATGCGAGGGTGAGGTTTAAGCGTGTTTGCGTTTTCTTTTTTTTTTTCAATCTGAATAGACTGACTGCGCTGGCATTCAGTTTCTCTTGTTGGTCACACATGAGCTTGCACACACGTATACACACTTACAAAGAGTCAGGAAGGAGGGCACAATGCCTTTCTCCCTCCTCCTTCCTCTGAAGATGTTTTTTTCATTCTCCCTCTCTCCCAGACTTCCTGGGAGGGGTACACCAGCCTTTGTGTCCAAATGCACTCTCTCTTTATCTCTCCCTCTCTTATTCTCTCTGTCTCTCATTCACGGGGCACAAAGACTAAAGGGAGAGGGCGAGGGAGAAGTCTTTCACCTGGACAAGGAGCGATACGGTGAGGACCAGCCTACAAAAGTGCCAGGAAACACAGAGGGGGAATGAAGAGAAAAACAACAGGGGGAAAAAAAACCAGAGATGGCTCCATGTTTTGTGCTCTTCTCCCCTTGCTGCGGTTTCAGGGAGAATGGCAGGCGGATGTCTGGGTGGAGAGAACGGCTGTTTAGTCTAAGGCCATGTCATGGGAAACGTACTCGTGCCCTTTGGGACTTATTCATGCACTGGTATACAGCACACGCACATAACCACGTGCACGCACACACTCTACGTCCGCTCCCTGTCCTCCCACACACATGCACACACGCACACCCTGTCATGAGATAGAGCGGAGGGAGGGGTGAAAGGTCAAGCACTTCAGTAATGGAACAGGAAGCATTGGAACAGTCGGTGCTACACAACGTACAACTGTCTCCAAGATGTGGACAGGACTGACAGGCAGCTGTTGTGAGTAGGCCATGACTTTAGGGGGCAGAGAGACATGCATTGCCCTGCCCACTTACACCAGTCGATGTAACAAGTAGAGTTTTTTTTCTGGTTTTAATATGTTTGTAATATTTTCTAAACATGAAAGCTATGACGTTAAGAATAAAAACATTTGCGGATGCTACAAATGTCTGGAAAAGATTACAAATTTAACTGCAGGATAAATCTTACACAGGTGTTTTCATTTTAAATACTTATTTTTGTATCTATTCTTAATGTCTTTTCACATTAAGCACATAATTCCTAAGACAAATTGTTTCTGCACAGTTTTGGCTAATAAAGTTAAGGAGCTTTATTTATTTACTTTTTTTTTATCCTTCATGCTGATTCAATTCTTAGCAGAAAGTCCAACACTAAAAGGAAACCTCATGAGTATTAATGTCATCCTCTATTATGACTTCATTTGGTTGAATGGCAGAAACAGGAGGACAATGCATTTTTTATTTTTTTTTGTTAGAAAACCACTCAACTCCATTGCTGGCATCTGTCCTACTTTGCTCATGCGTTTACAGAGCTGTGATCATCACAGTTGTGCCGTCTATTTTATAGGCACCCATGGATAATATCTAGAACAGAATGTTGATCAGCACTTGACGAAATCTTACCTCCTTCCAATGAAGGCATGTGGCTGCTGTTGGTTTAAAGAGATTTAGCTTGGCCTCTTGCCACATGTGTAAAAATCCAGATTTCCCCTTTTATTCCTTCTCAGTCGTGTAATAGAGACATGAGCAAGTCTGGCAGCAGATGCAGTGGCCTTGCAGCGGTTAATGTCTTTCAAAATATATATTAAAAAGAATTAATACTGAGTCCATCCATTCCTGTTTTAAGATAAGAGTTGGATTATAAAAATGTCTACTTTCTACCATTCTCAACAATCATCATTTGGCTATACAAAAATAGTAAGGTGCCAGTTATTAATGACCCAACTGCTGGGTTTTCCTCCATTTAAAGCTAGCTTACATTAAAAGGCCTTACAGAAAGTTATGAATATCGTATTTCCATTTATTTTTTCGTCAATTTAATTGGCTGGATCTCTGTTTGATATTTACCCATATTTGTGACTGTTTCATAATTATAATAAACTTGCATCAATCAAGATCTTTTTATTTATCTGATCTGATCCTCATTTCAACTTCCTTTTTTGGTGCGACTGTTCAGTAAACTATTTACTGCTACCAGTCTTGGGCAGGATTCTCGTTCAAAAGAGATTTTTAATCTGAGTGGGATTTTCCTGGTGAAATAAAGGTTAATAACAATAACAATAATTACTACTCTGTGGGAAACACTGATGCATTATCCACCATTACCCACTAACAGCTCTTCTGTGTGCAGATGGATGTATTGATGTTAATACACGCTCTCAGGTTTGTGCAACATATTCACATGCAATGTGCCCCATAAGATCTTGAAAGCGCGTGAAGGGGTGTATGTGTGTGTGTGTGACCATTGTTGTAAGAAGCATTAAGTATCATTAGCTCTTGCTAGTCATCACCTGCAGACTGCCAGTCCGACATGAACCACTCTGCTCAGCAGACCTGGCCAGCAATCTTACAGATAGGTAGACGGAGACAGACAGACCTATGTTGAGATGTAGGGAAGGAACTTAGAAGTCTGTGTCTTACACACCCTGCTGTCAACACTGCCGCTCGCATTCTCCTTTATGTCTGATAATTGTGGGGTTATTATTTTGTATCTTGAAAAATAACTGTACTAAATAAGTATCGGTTAGCTTCAAGTATCAAGGTTATATCAGCGGTTTAAAAAGTTATGGTTTCAAAACAGATACAACTTTGTATCATCCAGGGCCAGTATAGTACTCCTCTTCATATATAAAGATTATTAGTCCTCAGTGCAGCTGTGTGAGGTTCGATTCCTGATCTTGGGACCCTTGTTCTCTTTTACTGTTTACGAAGGTCACTGGGGCCATCAATCTTTTAACAAATTATCCAGCGTATTGTTTCTATGTTTTGAAGTGCTTTTGATTATAAACCAGAGAAAGTGACAGTGTGACGAGATTTCAAAAGTAAGCCAGCACTTTCACATCCTCACATGTTTCTGCACACCGACAGTAAGTTGCCTTTAAAAAGGTCACTATATCTTTCCCTTGCTTACAAGAAGGAAAGTCACACAAAACTCAGCCAGTCATGGTATAAGAAATAACTGGTTTTGGGAAACCACTTTTAAAGCCGCAAGTGGCATATGTGTTTAGCATTCGACTGGAGGCTCTAGTCTGGCACTTAATTTGACTAATTAATCAGAAAATATCAGTTGTTTTACTTGTGATAATCTATTTAGAGCAAGACCACAGAAAGTTGACAATATTTTTGTATTAATTGCAAATTAAGTTCCCGAAAGCAATATTTTCACTGTCATCCGCATGATTTTCAACTCAAATAAAAGAAAACAAACCGCCACATATGTTTTTATAGTTAATGCCTTCTGAGAAACAATAAAACTATGTCTGTTTTTATTATTGCTCATAAGCATTATTCTCCATAAAGATGACTTCATTATGCCAAAGCAAAAAAACAGCTACTAATGACTGAATACGTGTATCATTGAAACATACACGCATCTGCACCAAACTATAGTTTGTCCCTGGACAGGACAATGCCGTCTCTGTGGTGAAAATGAAAGGACTTGTCCTTTCGCACAAATTCATGCACATATACTCGTGAGCGCACACACAAACAAACATTCCCATGGATTCCCAGGATCGGAAAGGGCCTGAATAGGAATCTGGGCCATGCAGGCACACAAGCAGCCCTTCACCACACAACCACACATTAAAAGAAGGGCATTCCTAGCCCCTGTGTGTCATACACTTGCGTCAGACTGCCATTACATGAAACATACAGATTCATAAATTCAGCGGTGACTTAGCCTAGTAAAAACGAGTTCCTACTCCATTGCTATTTGCTTCATACAGAAAGTTTGGGCTGGTTAGAAATGGTTGCTTCCTGGAGGTTTTAAATTTTACCCAATTGCTAATGTTTATTTGTGATGTAATCAATACACCAGTTTGACCTGTGTAGCTTAACAGAAATTGCCTGTGCTATAAACAACCGTCGTCCACTGCAAAGACAGAAATGAAGGAGGCGGCTGTTAATGGTAATATAATATTTGGAATCGTAGCCAGCGTGAACTGAATGGCTTCGTTCACTTCCTCTGTTGCTATTGCTAAAACTACAGGCAGATTACAATTTTAAAACAGTGCGGAATATCAACGTCATCGTTCACAACTTCTCCTTCTGTTCGATGATTGGCCCAGTAGAACATTTACCAGAGGGAATCCAAGCGAAGGGGAGAAACCCCAAACTGTGCTCCCCAAACAAGACTTTATTAGAGCAGAATTGCACAAGAAGTTAATGGCGAGGACAGCGGCGTCTGGCCTGAGACGACATTTGTGCATATGCTGTCCAGACAGATACTTCATTGATCTCTCCCGCCTCCATCCTGATTCCCTTAAAGATCTTGTGTCGTGATAGGTTTCTGCCTTTTTTCTAAAGGACAGGATGTGCAGCGGCAGAGTACACCATGGCCACAGTGTCTTCTCCGCCTGTGGTTCCTAAGGGAAAAGTCATTGTTCTCATTGTTGTCCTGTACCTGCCTGCCTGCCGTCTGTCCTTGAGCGGGGTTTTAAAAGCCTTCCAGATTACTCTCAGGAAAGGAAAATCCAATGCACTGCCTAACCGTGATAGTGAAGGCCACTGATATGGGCCTCTTAGCTCTCCGGCAGTTGTTTGGCTCACAGCCAGAGCAACTTCTGACATATGGACATTTACAAAATCTGACTTCAGTTGACACCCTTCATTTCTTCTCTTCAGACCTGAGGTCCGAGCAGTGAACTAGATGGGCGTTTTTTAAGAAACGGTACATTTACACTTTAGTGCAGCATGGGCAACTTCAGCACCTGCTCTGAAGGCACACAAGCTGGGGCATATAAATTCCTCCAATCTCAAACAGACTGGAGAGAGCAGGTGAGGAAAGGAGAATAGGTATGGGTGGGGGGTGTGGTGAGGCAAACAGAGAGACCAAGGGAGGGCTGGGTCGTTAAGGCGGGGGTCTAACAGAGACGTCTGGAGCCAGGACACTGATGCTTGAGCTGATAACTGCTCTAAAGAGAACCTTCTACTGTGTATTCACACACACTCAAAGTCACAGAGCGTTGTCTTTTTCTTTTTTTTCCCCTCACTTCTCTGACTTCAGTTTGCTTTCCCCTCAAATCTTCCTCCCCTTGACTTTATCACATACAATTTCTCTAACTTCTGTCTCTAAGAGGCGATGTTTACAGTGTGACCCCCGGTCACTCCTGATAGGAATCATTCCATCAACATAATGGCTAAATGACACGCACACGACTGTTACTGTCATGGCCCCCACAGAGGCAGGATGTTGTCCCCGCCATGCGCATGCTGCCGCTCCCAATAAAATCTTCAAAGTCATTCAAAATGCAATCCTGCGTCCTCAACACCGAGTTGAGCATTTCTCCGACTCTCTTCATATTCTGCCCCGTCATCATCCTTGCTTTCTTGTTTCACCTCTTCCGAATAAAAAAAAAGAAAAAAAAAAGAAATCACCCTTGCAGTGTGGGTGGTCCTCACACACATGCACACCCACACCTCCTCACCCTCTTCTTGGTTTTTCTCTGTCTGGTAATGCACTAGCTGTGGTTTCCTGGCCTCGGCCAAAACACTGTTAGAAGTTCACCGCACCCACCGCTTTACCATGAAGCTTCACCTAAATGCTCCACTCTCTTTTCCTACTTCACACACACACACACACCCCCACACACACCCACACACACCCCTATACGTACATATAAGAAAAACTGATTACAGTGGCATGAAACACTCGAAGATGAGCCTCTGGAAAGTTTAGGAACTAGAACTTTGCACTGCTTTGCAAAAGGGTTTGCACCCTCTGCACGTTCTCCATATTTTCTCTATATAATCACAAGCTTACATATTTTTATTCTGCTTCTATGCGATAGACCACCGTAACAGCACATAATTGTAAAATGGAATGAAACTCATGCATGGCTTTTAAGAATTTGTTAAAAATGTAAAATTTTAACATGTGGCTGGCATCTTAATGTGCTCCCTTTACTCTGACACTCCTAAATTAAATCCTCTGCAATTCTCAGTATTAATACAGTTGGCTTGTAAAAGTGTCAGAGGTTTGTTAGAAAACATCAGTGAACAAACGGTGTGAAGAGGGATTACATTGTGGAGAAGGTTAAAGCAGATGTAGGTTATAAAACAATATGCTACACTTCTGACATCAGGTGAAGAATTGTTCAATCAATCATTCAAAATGCAAACACTAAGACAGAACCACAAACCTACCAGATCCTGGCTATTCACCTAAACTGTCTAACAGTGAAGGAGAACACTAATGGCAGAAGCAGTTAAGACATCCAAGATGACTTTGGAGGACAAAAAGAAATCAACAGCCCGGTAAAAAGATATAACTTGCTGTTTTTTTGTGTGTGTTCCACAAATCTGGCCTTTATGGAATAGTGGCAAGCGAAAAGCTACTATTTAAAGAAATAAATCTTACTTGGGATTCAAGCAAACATGTGACAGAAGGTGCTCTTGTGAGATGAACATTTTGAGATATATGCAAAGCCCTACATTTGGCGGTAAACCAACATCACTCTGAATACATTGTTCTCACTATAAAACCTGGCGGTGACAGCATCATATTGCAGGAACACTTTGCTTTTGCAGGAGCTCAAACATTTGACAGATCAGATAGATTGATGTCTGGTGCTAAATACTGGGCAATCCTTAGATGCTGCAGAAGACTCAAGACTGGGCAGAAATTCACCTTCCAGCAGGACTATAACTTTGTACAACAAGCCTACAATGAAATGATTCAGATTAAAGCACAACCATGTGTCAGAATGACCCACTTATAAAAGTTGCTCTACAAAGTATTGACTTGGGAGAGCTGAAATCAAACCCCAGCAAAAAACAGACATTTTTGATTGTAAAAAGGCAAAATATAAAAATGCTAGCAGTCTTCTCATGCAATGTACCATGAAACAAAATCAATTTAGTTGCCATTTCAAAAATTGCATTAAATATGAGCAGTTCTGTCATTAGGACAGTCGACTAATTCATTTAGTGTCATATAACATTTCTTACATACAGGCTACTTACTGAGTCATTGTAAGCCCTTCTTTTGTGACATTAAGCCTTCAGTTATACATCAAACTATTCAGATCCTCAAACAACTCCACTGTACTTAGCGTTCTCTAGCATTGCACATATCCATGCACACTCACAAAGTCTCTCACCCTTGAGCACTGTCTTTCCTTCCTAATCTGATATCAAAGAGCAGGTTTTTCAAAGCGTCACACATGACAGTTCATTTTATGTGTTGCCCACAGAAATGATTTTTGCCATAAATCATCAGCAACTTTGCTCTGAGCCTCTCGCAGCACCTTTTGCCTCCCAGTGGTTAAATTCCTTTGCAGAGTTCCACACTGCACTCCCCCTCAGTGTTAGGATACAATTGTTTTTGCTGATTCACATTTAATTATGTTTATACATGAATTCAGTAAGGCCTTCCAGGTTTGCAAATAAACTCTGGAAGATGTAATAGTCCCTGCGCTGCCCGAATCACCCTCTCCAATGTCGTAGCGTGAACATTTTGGCTCGCTTTGAAGAGCTCTCTGGTGACACGAGCGAATGATGTCATACACTTTCAGAGATTTGTGTTAATGCAGTTTTTAAGGTGGACAGTTTCCGAGTAAATCCCCAAGAAAATCTCTTTGCACTGTGCACTCAGAGGCTAATCCTGCCTGCACACCACGACAGGGTTTTCTGGACACTTCAGCAGATGCTGGTGGAGATCGGATCGGCTCACCTCCATCAGAAACTCTTGTACAACATGTTGAACTGTATATCCTCGCCATGGAGGCTGGACCTAGTGTGTTTGTGCATGCATTTGAGTGCAGTCAGGCAGAAGTTGTTTCTCTTTCATCATTTTTATCAACAACTTAAAAGAGAAATCTTTTTTTTTGTTTTTCCTGTAGGAACTTCATTTGTTGTGGCATCTTCACTGCCATCCCACATTCCTTTCTTGTCTTCTCTAAAAGTACTACGTGTGTGAGCGAGTCTGCGTGGGTGTGTGTAGTTGGCCTCTGAGTTTATTTATCTTATTCTAAATCAGCCCTCAAACTCACTAATTGGTCAGTTCCAATGTTAGGTAACGGAGGGAAATGAACAATTAAGCCTGTGTTTGCAGGGAATGATGAGTATTTGTGTGTGGCTGCAAAGGAGCAGCTAGGAGCAATTAGAATTTCCAAAAAGGAATAGTCTTTCCTGTCACCCTAGTTTTTTTTTTTATTATTTTGTTTAATTCTAGAGGCTCAATGCCCACCTTTCTAACAGATCCAGCCATCATTGAGTGGGTGCTGATTTAGTCATTCTGTAATTGTCCCAAACCAATAATTTCTACGCTCATATGTAGTTATAATTAGATATTTTCACACAAAGCCATTCTTTCTCACTGTTGGAAACTGTGGCAGATTCCCTTTGAATATTGCTCTGGACAAGCCCTTACTTCTGTCACTATAACCAAGTAACACAAATTCTGAAAATCCTGAATGTCCTTAGGCAGGATAAAGCACAATCCTGCCCACAGGTAATAAATAAAATAATCTGCCTTTTATCAGCAGCAGTAAGAACTACAAACTTTTCATTGGCTAATCATATAAAAAAGCCATAGAAAACATGTTCAAGATGCACCATGCACACATACACATATATTTAGTAGTACACTTGATAGTACTATTTTTTTTTTTTTTTTTTTTTGCCCATTGCTCCTGATAGAACTGGTGTAACTGTAACAAGTTTCTATGCCATGCTGCTCAATTGTGGTGGGTCACAATTCTCTTTCTGATATTTTGCCCTTTTTTTTTGCAGTGATGGCAAACAAGGAAGTAGTGAATTTGATGTGTTGCCATAAAATACATCTGCATTCACTTAGCTAAAAATGCGTGAATTAAAAACTTACAAAGCCATAGCATCATTACCACTATGGATCTCCCAAATGACTTAAAGGCATAACTTTATTGCTGGTTCAATAACTTGCAGCAAAATACCCACGTGCCATTTTTCCATTGTATTTTCTGGGGTTGAGGGTTAAGGAGTTAAAAAATCATCAAAAACAAAATCTTCTCTTGTTATCAAGGCATTTAGCAAATAAAAATAATTTTGGTACTTCAAATTGAACTAAATACAGAAACGATTTGCCTCATTTAATGTCAGACAATGAGGGGGGGGCATTTATTTTGTCTTTTTATAGTGTACGTAAATTGTTGGCTTCAACTATACAGGGATTCTTTGATGATGAGTTAAAACCTAAACACTACATGTATTTAAACTTTCACAGTGAAATCTGATTGCTGCAGGCCCCCAAGACGTCCATAGAGTAAGGCACCATTCAAGCATTCCTCTTTAAGTCAGGATTTCACTTTTATCACTTTTTATCACTTCAGTATCGCAGAGTGTTGGTAATCTTTCATCTGAAGGCCTGAACCGTGAAGACATTTGACAGATGTACTTTTAGGCAACAGCAGGGTGGTGCAAGAAAGAGCTCTGTAAAATGTCTAAAGTGTCTCTTATTACCTCTAAAGTGGCTGGTAGCTCTTAGATGCATTTGCAGGATATGACAACCTTTCAAACACATAACCGCACAAATCATCTACAAACTGTGTATTTCACCATTTATGAATTAGTTATATAACTCAGTCATTTTGTGAAGTTACAAATAGAAATGATTGTAGATGTGTTATTTTTACCTGATTGCCGATGAGAGACCAACGTGTGAGAGTGAAAAAGTACATTTTAAACAAATATATGTTTGTGTACATCAGTAAAGTTCACAAAAGCTTGGAGACGAACAAACACAGACCATGTAACCCTTCTCTTTGTCTAGGTTCACACAGCAGGTTTTGATGCTCACTTTCACTATTTGACTGAAATCCTGTCTTTTGTGTGTGTGGTACCACCAAATGATGCGATTGCAAGCAGACTTCTGTGTGTACTTCTTCCACATGCCAAGAAGAAGAACTTTGATATCACATAGTAGCACACTGTGTGTGGATGTAAGAATGGATGTCTCTGGATTGATTTTAAAGTTATTCAGCAATGGGAGCTGACAGTATTCTGACAAGCTCATAACAAGACAATGGAAGTGAATAAAACGAGAGCACAACTAACAACAATGGCCTTTTGTGGACCATTGACTCCAATGTCTGTAGAGAAGTTTGTACGAACAAAATGTACAAAATTATACAAAGCGGAGCTGTTATCATGTCATTTTGTACCCACCAGAAGAACATTTCCTACCCTCTGAACATAATCTGCTGGGAAGAAACAAAGTTATTTACACCTTTAAATGATATCTACTAGCTAAAGTTTGCTTAGTTATTTTGATTTAATCAGGATTCATAATCTGTTATTTTTCATGTGGTTCAATTGCCAAAGAAACATCTATTTGGAAATAAAATGTAAGTGAAAGAAACAATTACATACATGAAATTTTAACATCTTTACTGATGTTGCAGTAAAGATTTACTGAGACAATTTGTCTCAGTAATTTATTAAAAAAAACAACTTTATAGAAAAAAGAGTAATTTCCACTAGCTTATGTCTTTAGATGTGAATTGAAAATAGGCAGGGGGAATGAAAACATGTAGGTATGAAATGGAGATACGAATGGGTAAAGGAGAGAAATTAAGCCAAACCTTGAAGAAGCCATGCCGAACTCAAATGTGTGTGAGCACACACATGCACAGATGCACGAATATTCATGGTCTCCAGTTGGTGTTGAGAAACCTGACACTGAAAGTGCTTTGGTTATTTACCCGTAGTGGACAGCACAACACAAGCACTCGAACCCCCCACACGCGCTGTCACTTGTTCTTACATTGATATGTTGAGCTGGAGTTGCTCTAGTTCCAGTTTTAACATTATGCCAGTCACTGGCATAACCAGTCACTGTGTTATGCCAGTGACTGGTGGTCACACATACAACCATTATTGCAGTATTACAGTTTCTAACGATATTTTGAATATAAGTTTCCATCATAAAAAATAAACAAGCCAGATGTTTAGATGATGATAACTCTTTAAGCACAACCACGCAGTCAAAGAGCCATTAAAACACTTCAAGAGATCCATAATTTTAAAGGCATTTAAGTAAAACCAGGTCTGATCAGGCAGTAAAACATTCTTTAACTTCAAGATGTTACCTACAGGTATGTGGTGAAAGGGCTCAGGCCCGCCGGCACAGATGACAGACCCATCTCAGAGCAGTCCACCATGATAAAAATGCCATCTTCCTCGCACTGGCAAGTGGCCGGGCAAGCTGCCTCAGACTCCTGTCTGTCTTGGACCTGTCCGTACCCCCACGCTCCAGGGGTGGACCCCCAGTTTCCTCCAGCAGCACAGAGAAGCAGTACGCCAAGCAGCATGTCTGTCCGACCACCTGTCTGCATCTACACCTGCAAAGAGCTTCCCCTCTGTCTTATGAAATGTCTTACGAGGCAGCTGTGATAAATGGTTTCCTCTCAGATGTTCCTGTCCTCCTTTTTTTTTTTTTTTGTTACTGCTTTTCCTCCCAGTGGGTTGTCCACACTGTAAATCTGTCCTGTCAGAAGATCTGCTTCTTCATCTCCATTAATCTGCTTGTCTCCCAGCTTTTACTTTACTCCCTTAGGGTTTCACTTAATCTTAACTTCCCTTCCTCCTTCCGTCTCCCTTCCTAAATCTTTTCTCTTTCTCCTCCTGCTAGATTTAGTATCTCTCCCTCTTTCTGTCTATCTCTGTCTGAATATATATCTGTTGCTCGGTGACTCTCTCTCTTTACCTATTGTAGAAGGAGTGAATGAGCCAGCCCCATTGGCCCACAATTTAGGGATGGGCTGGAGCATCTCCGGAAAGTGGGAGGGGCCCGCACTTCTCAAACTCCCAACTCTTCCCTCTCTTTTTCCCTTTTCCTCCCCCCCTTTCAAATTTTGCTCTGCCTTGAAGCTTGGTCTGAGCACAGAGGGTGAGAAAGTTAATTTTCCAAGGGGAAATGGGAGCGACAGAGTGCAGATGATAGAGCACAGAGTGATCCTGTCCTGCAGAGGAATAAAAGTAGAGTTGTTTTTTTTTTTTAGGATAAGGACTAAAACAGCTGAGTGAACTTGTGAAAGAGCTGCAGCAATTCAGTGTGTGACTGGCGGCGACCATGTGGAGAAAACTGAAATTCTGACACTTCAGCACCCTTCAGTTCCCAGAAGGAGTCGAATCTAGTGTCTCGTAAGTTGCACCTTCTCAGGTTCCCCCCGCCGGAATGTCACATTCACACACGCAGAGAGAAACGCGCGCACACACACACACACGTATGAATGCCCAGAGATAAGTAGCAGATTGTGACGGACTTACGCAAAACAACTGGTAGATTCATTTCGCATGTGCTCGAGTATGGTTTTCTGAAGAAATGCAGCTGAATTTCAAAGTATAAAATACAGGGTTTTTGATGCCTGCAAAACTTTTTCAACCATGTCACATATATCTTGTACAATTCACCTGAAAAACAAACTGGAAAGAAAATCAAGGAATAATAAGTTATATTCAACAGTGCAGTGAATTCAGTCATCCAGTACTGGAGAAAATTTAAGATAATAGTAACGTATCAAGCACTGAATGAACCATCCAAAAAAAAAAGAGAAAAGAATTAGGATTGGTCAAAGAGCCTGAGAAAAGCATGACAGCAATACAGATAAATATTTGTTTGACAACAATATCCCACAATCTCCATAAGTTGACTAAGAAGTAAGGCTGTAAGGCAGAATTATTTTTCTTCCAAAGAAAACATTAAAGTCTGGCTATAATTTGGCAAAATTTTGGTTCAATTGTAAAAAAAAAAAAAAAAAAAAAACCTTCACAAAGTGAATTGTAAACTTTTGACCAGAATTCTGAGAGGAAAATTTTGTAAGGAACACATAACCACAGTGAAACATGAAGGTGGAATCATCATGCTGTGGGCTTACTTTTTTCGATGGAACTATAATTTCTGTGAAGGTAAATTAAATCATAAGCAGTTGCTAATACAGTCACTTTTGACCCAAAAATTTAACTAAAAGAAAATACAATTTTTGTGTGGGCTGACAAATGGTATCATGTTTATAATAATATAAAAAAACTAAATGGACATTAATTAATTTTCTTTAGCTACTTTTTGTAACTTAATGTGAAGATGACGTTTATTGCGAATTAAAACAATATTAATTAACTAAATTTAATGAAATATAAGTATGTAGGGCATAATTACAACCTGTTTACCAAAATGAATGCAATGTTAATGTAACGACAGAATGTAGTAATAGGTCATCTAAAAAGAAAGCTTGTTTATAATCTTGGACACAATATTGTGCCACCCTTCACAGGAAGTGAAGAGAGACAGTCAGTGACCACAACCTCTGACCTGTTTGTAAATGATTGGTGACTGGAAGGACTTTAATGTGCTTCTTACCAATAACTGTTAATAAATGTTTAGGTTATTAGTTTATTTAAAATATCACAATTTTCAAAAAGCATTAATAAGAGATGCATCGGACCAGATTTAGCTGAAGCTGGTTTCCATCTGTAGTCCCTGAGCAGAAGAGCTAATAATACAGTCTAAAATAATAAAATGTACATTGAAAGTCTCCATTTGCCCTCCATTACAACAATATAAACAGTAAATACCAAATGTCTGTTCTAGAATCACTACTGCCAAGATAACAGAACAAATTTAGTTCTAAAATGAATTTTACATCTTACTTTTAGCGAGTGCATACATAGGGTTAAACATAGAAATGCTATACCGCTTCATTTTTGACACAGGTGGTTCCTGTGTGTGACAGGAGGTTGCACACCATCCAAATAATAATTCTACAGTTAAAAAAAGATGACCCGTTATGACAATCAAGCAGAGCTTGTATTATTTGTTCCCGTTTAATTTCTCAGTACTATCATCCTGCAGCTGGTTCCTAGAAGTAAAACACCTCAGAATTCCTCCTAATCTCTTCAGTTCTGGTGATGTTTTATGAGGAATTACGTCATCTTCCATAAGCTAATATAAACCAAGCGGTTGGCCTCATAAAAGCCGGTGCATTTCTTAGAAAGTTGAAAGCTGGGCCTGAGGTGTGGAGGCGGCAGGGGCTTTCATGTTGGAACATCAGTATGTTGACGGCACACAAACACAGATGCGAATAGATGCAAAACCAAAAACAAGGATGTAACACGCAAGTTCATAACTACCAAAATTGTGGAGGTGGGATTCAGGCTTATCAAAAAAATATAGCCTCACAGCCTAAAGTATATGCACTCGCAAATGTTTCTCTTCCCTGTTGCTCTGTCTGTCTTTCTCTTAACTTTTATTCTTTCTCCACAATCCTCTAGCCTGAATAGTTTCTCATTAATTAATTAACATTCCTATGCCACAGTGTTTTCTGAGGAGCCTTTGTTATGGCCCCACAAAAACTCTTTCAGAGCAGTTCTTCACAATGTCCCTCTCTCTTACTCACACTCTCTCGTGCTCTCCCTTCTTCCTCCCTTTTCTTGATCTCTGTAGTGGAAGTTCTGTTGGTGCTCTATCTGTCTATTGTCAGTTGATTTTTTTTTTCTTCTTTTACCTACTCGTCAAATACACATTATGGTTTCTCTGATCAAAGGCATGCCTAGCAGGATCTTGCAGTTGGCCGATGCACAAGCAAGCACACAGTTTTACCCACTGGCATTAATCTGTGTGTACAAACATAAAAAACATGCACATGTTCTTTATACACCTGCAAATTTTTCCCCTCTCTTTGGCTGTGCACCTCCAGCCTTCTGGCACACTAAAACTCTGTCATCTTTTTTAAATGCTCTTTGATTGTCTGGCCTCAGGGCCCCCCTAAAACACACAGAATGCTCTGTAAAAGAAAACTGCATGTTTGGTCTCCTGCCTGTCTGTGTTTCTCTTTTTTTACTGGCCTCTCTTGTTTTCCTGTTTTGATCCTGTCTTTTCGGTTTGCATGGCTCCTCATACAGCTGTGAATGTCAAACAGGATTTGGTCAGACTGAACATGTTCTTGCAGTTCACGGATGAGCGCGTGCTCAGAAGGGAAGCAGCACAAATCAGTCTAGCAGCAGAATTTACAAATATTTAATAATAATTTCGACACGAAGAAGTATTGATGGATGAGCATGGACATTTTTTGTGCATATTCTTACAAGTTATTGTTATAGATTATATTATATAATGTTCAGACATGACCATTTCTTTCCTGGAAAAGTAGAGTTTTTTAATTCCCATGAGAAACTGTAATGCAAACCTAACCTATTGGGTTATTGACAAATTGTGAAGGATTTAGGTCAACATACTAGAGGAGAGCAATGAAGCAAAATCCACACACAAAAGCATATTAGTATCTATTTGTGAAGTTATTTTCTTTTTCCATCGCAAACAATTAGAGTGTAATTTGGTCTTGGTGACTGAAATAGACAGATCACCAGGTTTATCCTGTGGAAGGACGAATAAACAAATACTGAAGAAAGTGAAATCCAAGTTTCCATCTTTAAGAAGTCATGGTCAAATTGTTTTGCTAAAATAATTGTTTGGTGACTTAGCGGTTTTTAAATGTAGTTGTTTTTGGGGGGGCGTTTTTTTTCTCATGTTTCTGTGATTTAATGGAGTTTGACAGGGTTTTAATGATACCTTTCTTCATACCTTCAGCTGGTGTGTGATGAGGCTGAATTCAAATTGTATGAGACAGTCACACATTCACTTGAGAATGATACGTAGCAAGTAGAGGCTTGAGGCAGTGGACAGCATTTATGCTTGCCTCAAATCTTCATATCAGGAAGTTTGACCAAAGGACTTCTCTAGATGTTGCTGTCAAAGTACTTTGGCTGGGTGAATAGGTGCAGCTGTTGTGTTAACAGCATCTATCTTCTGGTTAGGTTGCTTTTTAGGATGTAGTGCCATTTTATAATATTTTGTGGTAAGAATCCAGTCATGCAAAGTATCTTCTCTTTACTGACATTATTAAACCTTTGCTGGGCGCATTTTAAATAAACTATGATTGTACAATTTTGACAGGATTGTGGATATAAGTTACTCTATGAGGATGTTTAAAGCTACTGTCAGATCTGTCCTTGGTATTTTCTACAACAGATAGATAGATACTTTATTGATCCCCAGAAGGCAAGAAGGTAGTGATTTCTCTGTTTTTAACTGGTCTGCTTATTAGCTTGATAGAGATGGGCTCGTTGAAAGCTTCACAAATAAGCTGGGTTTTAAGCTTATTGAGATACAATTCTTTAAAATAACAAATCTGCACAAAAATCTATGTGAGCTGTCACATTGAAAACTCAAACCATGATATTTGTACCACTGCTGAGGCTTTTGAACATGAACGTACACATACACATACACGCAGAACTCCAAACATTTGCAGCAAAGCGTCTCTTACCCTACCCCGTTTCTCTTTCTCACACTTTATCTCCTTCCTGCGCAAACTATCAAACAGTCTGCATCAGATCAAAGTTAGCGCCCTGTCCTCCCCCTTTTCACTGTGCTCCCCAGGCTGTAAACACTATCTAAGCAACAGCAGCCTTGAAGACACAAAGACAAGTAGCTACCCGACACCTGACTCTAACTTGAGAGCACTCAGCGTGGTCTACCTGGGAATAAAATAAAATTACCGAGGGCTACCTGAGCTCCTTTCACGGGGAGAACAGAGAAAGTTGCCGCACAATCAGCCAGTACCCCCACTCAAACCACACACACTCCGTATCGCCTTGTTCCTTTGCAACCATGTTCGTGGATAAGCATCATCCACTTGCGTCTCTGCAAGTTACAAACTGAGAATATATTCTTGTGACATAGGTGTGTGTATTTCTGCCCATTTAAGGTTTACTGTATCTGCGCCTGCCTCTCAATGTATTTATGCACACCTGGGGCGCAGAAGCAATTGAAGGTTAACTCAGGTATACTCAGCGGAAGCAAGTGAGACGCCATGGGTTGCCGTGGCGGCAACCTAGGTGTGTACTCTGTCTTTTCATGTGAAAGCACCTGAAACCCAACAAAAGATCCCTCTCCTTTCCCCCTTCCCCCGCTCCTCCCTTCCTTTCTGCATCTCACAGCACAAAAGACAGGAATGAATGAAAGGACAGGAGAGGAAGGGGGATGAGGTAAGAGTTTCAAGACAAGAGGGTGGAGCAAAAGAGCTTCTCAAACCTTTTACAGCACATACCACCTGAGAAATGGATTACCATTGTTGGCTCAACGCTTGTGACTGACATAAAAAGGTCTTTGAGGAGACTTCCGATAATATCATGGATGGAAAGCCAGCCAAGCTTCTCAGCTCTCGATAATACGCCGTACATTTCCCTGAAATCAAACAAGAATAGTGTGAGAAATTTCACAACTGGTATAAAGTTGATGTGGGAAGAAGTGGCAGAGGTGGCAATTCTAAGAGTGAGATGCAAGATGAAGAAGGCATAAACAGGAAACACGAGGACCACGGCATTCAGATGATGGCAATGAAAACCAGTCCCGATTATGCAATAAGCAAGGAAATAAAGCAACTGATAAAATAGAAGCTCTTCAAGGAGTTCAAGGAATTCTTTGCAGAGTGTCAACATTACTGTACCAAAATAAATTAGATGTAGACTCGACTGGAGTAATTGGAGGAGTGGGGAACGGAGACTAATGTAGCTCTCATTAGATGTTTGGAACTGCAAAAAATCGACATGAAAAATTAACAGACTTAGTCAAGATAAAGCGGTGGATCAACACTCATGTATTCAGCATCCTAGAAGGAAAAGCAGGTGATTTGACTATCGAATTTGTACGCATATTACTCAAACATTAGTTGAACGAGCTAAATCTCCAAACATAAAGGGCACATTGCTCCTTAACGTGGACGGGGCTCCACAAAAGGAGCCCCCTCCACAATACATCATTGTTTTGTTTTTCTTTTGTTTTTGTTTTTTTCTATTATTTTACCACTAAAAAAAAGTAAAAAAAAAAAGATCTGTGTTGAGAATAATCTTTTGACCATGACTACAACATAAATTTTTCGTAAGAGAAAGGAATTCAGTGGACCCAAATAAGTATTGAAAGGAAAGAGCACACGATTCAAGACCCATTCAACACCATTGAAGAGGACTTTATGGATGGTGCCTGTGTCCCTGGCACAACATTTGGTCAGAGCAAAGGCTGGTGACTTGGATCAGCAGCGCCAGGATCCCTTACAGTGGAGCAAATGAGCAGCAGCATCATCTGTCGAAAGATATGCTTTAAGAATTCTGCTCATCTTTGGAATAGACCTTAATAATCACATGATACAAAACTGACAAACTAGCAGGATTGTTTCACAGTTGTTTACGCGTCTTTTAATCTGGGTAAACTCCCATAATGGAAAATTGATTAATGTAGGCATATTTTTGTAATTCCTTACTATGTTGGGCTTATTTTGAATGACATTTATTACTATTGTAAGTCTGATTGTCAGCACTGAATTAATACCCTCATTCAGAAGAAGGATTACCCTGCAATCTTCCAACGGGATCAAACAGAGTAGAGAAGAAAGCATGTTTTGGCTTTGTTTGTTCTTGCTTTGGTTCTGTTTGTAATAGTTTTCGCATCTGCTCACAGGGCTTCTACAGTCTTTTGATCGTTTGTGAATTCCAATAGAGTAAAAACAGCATCATTGATTAGAAATGTCTTAAATTAAACCAAGTAATTAAGTTAATATCCAAAATTATAAAAGAAAATTAAAGCTACCTCGAACGGACCTTGCAGCTCAGCTACACTCCGGCCTCGTGGAGACCCCGGGGGCTGCGGCGACGCCACCCGCTCACCACGCAGATGCTCTTGCGCAGTTCCCGCACCCCACTAGGCGGGAAACTTTCTATTCATAGTGCTTATGAAATCAGTATTGGTGTTAATACTGAAATGTTTAACAGTGAAAATTGTTTTTTATTTGCAGCACCTTTGTACTGACGTCGGGGCGTCCAGGGAGCGCGTCTTCCGTGTCTTTTGAGACCTTCAAACTAGCACTTGATGTTCTGGAAAAGAAGGAGCAGCAGATGAAGTCTGCACAACAAAGGGCTCAGTTTCTTCAAGAAGAGCTCAACAGAGCTGTAGCAAAGCTGGGAGCAGCACAGGCAGAAATCAAAAATATTCAGTCTGCAGCTGCCTTTTATGCTGCTTATGGTATGTACAGTAAATAAATCTTATATAATGTTGGTTAGGTTGTATTTATCTTACGTTACCATGTTAATTCACAGATGATTTATTGGTGTATCATGTGGCGCTTGCAGTGTGTATAAAAAGTATTTTTAGATCTTGAATGGTTTTTGTTTTATAAACCAATTACGATTGAAAAAGAACGGTTCAGATTTGACAAAATAAGTCCAAAAAAACCCTAATATCAGTGAAAATGGATCCCTACAAAATAATGACAATTGCATATTTTTAGAAAATATAAAATACTGTTTGTATAGATATTCTCCTCTTTCTAGGCAGTATTTAGTAGCTGCTCCTATGTCTTTGTCATAAAAAAATGTTTTTTTTCTGCTAAAATCTTTCAGAGCAAAAAGATGCTTCCAGTCAGACTTCCTTTGTAGAGGAAGATGTGCCATCCTGTTTGGAGGACGGAATTTAATGGGGGTGTTTTTGTTAATTTTATGTGGGGTTTTTTGTATTGGTAAAATTGCATTTTCTTAATATTTCAGTTCATCCTTTAAAATAAAGGTGAATTGTGTAGTGTGAGTTCAGTGTTTCACTTGTCGTTTTTCAATTTTTTATTTTTGTGACACGGTAGAACAAGATGACATCTGAAAGTTGGGAGGTAGTTGTGTGTGAAGTTGGGTTAAAGTGTGAGGGAAGGACAGAGTTGGGGTGCTGACATTCTGTACTGATGTGAGTTTTGCGTAAATGCTGATGTCACACAAGTCTGTTGTATTTTTGAGAGAACTGAGTTGGAAGGCAAGACTTTCTTGGTTGGTTTACATTCTTCGTCTTATGTCGAGTCATGGGATTTGGGTATTGATCAACAGAATGCCATTGTGGATTTGAGTTGTGTATATGACCTACAGGGTCTGCAGGGTGGCCTGACACTATCACTGATTGTGTAAGAAGCTATCCAAGAAGAGTTTGGAGTAGAGGGTGGTTTTTCACAGTTCGAAGAGTTTGCTGAGGTGGATTGGACAATTTTTATGGATGTGAAGCGATTCCTCAAGTGATACGAGTACCTCGATTATTAAAATTCCTCGAGTAAAATTAATCTGCCTCGAAGCTTTAAGTTATGCATTATTATTTAATGCACCATCTTCCAGTGCATTAAATAAACTCTGTTAAAAATGTGCATTTGCTGAGTTTATCATAATTGTAAATTATTGCATAATTGTAAATAATAGAGAACAAAAACAACCTTGCAGCAATTTTCTATCAGTCTCCTATCAGCTTGTTTTCCAAGGCTTGATCACAGAGTAATTAGAAAGATAAAGAGTGTGTGATTTAATTCCTCTCTTTTTTTTCATATGTATATGGAGAGATAGCTACAAATAACATTGATATTACATCGTAGTAAGTTGGTGGTTGCTTTAATTTTAACAGTTTTTTATTTATTGTGCAATAGCTAAAACAGAACATGAGAGGGAGCTCCTTCCTCATTACTAAGTAGAATAGCAAAGATTTCCTCTAAAATCTCCCTACCTAGTATTCCCCAGGTATGAAAATAGACACTTAGCTCTATATATTTTTATTCAAGCCAACTTATTGGGTAGTTAAATAATTTTGGAAAGCTTTCAAAACACAAGGTGAAATCATTCTAAAGACTCTTTGTCTGCTTCTCACTTTCATGCAGCAGACAAAAATGAAACATAGCCATCTTGGCATTTGATCTTGGCTTTGCTTAGTTTCTCTGCAAACAGAACAAGGTTAGAAAAAGAAAAAAGCCTACTAAAACAGACAGGTCTACACATGACCAGCAGCAAATCAAGAGATGTAACACTTTGTTTGTTGCTATTCTGAGCAGAGCCTCTGGCACTGCAATCATTGATGTATTTTTCGGTGAGTGTGGGGGTGTGTATGTGTAATTGTTACACTTGGTTCTTTCTCCATAAAAAGCTGATTGGTCTTGGAAAGCAGTTCAACTCTGTAGCCACGGCTAACTAGTCATGTCGGGGGGGGGGGTGTGGGGGTAGGTGAGCACCTTTTCTTTTTAACTGCAGGATCTCAGTGATGCGTGTGTGTGTGTGTGTGTGTGTGTGTGTGCGTGAACTATTTTCAGATGTGAATAATGTTGTTTGTTCCCTTCTTGTTGATATGCTCAGGTCTACATGATTTCAGCTGTTTGGCTGTAGGAGGAGACAGATGTGGAATGTTAACCATGATGGAAAGCACTGTGCTGTCTCTCCAAAATCTGCAGGACTTAGATAAGACAGCCAGCTGATTATTGTGGGTAAACACACCAGAATATCAGCCAGCTCTAAACTAAATATAGTGGCAGTTGCAAAATTACAGTTCGTAAGTCCTGTGCTGGCTCTACCTTATCATCACTACAATCACGAATCGCTCCTGATTGAAGTTAGTTTTGAATGCAGTGATAAAATATTGCCATCTACTGGCAAGCTTGAAAACAGCAGGACTGCTGCAGACAAAAAAAAAAATTATCAACCATGCAGTGCTGTCAGTACATATGCATCTTTGAGACTCTGTGCACCATCTACTTAAAAAGGTTAGATGACCAATAAGCATGGAAAACACTTAAAATGTTGTTCATGACTGGAAAAATAACTACATTAGTCCATTTTTCATAAGAGGTGTCTTAATATAAAGCAAGTGGAGAGACAAAAAACAGTGTTAAAAGAGCTTTGACTAAATATTGTTTTTGACAAATTAGCATTTTATTCGCTCTAAGGAGACTCACTGCCTGTTTTTGTACATACTACTTTTTAGTGGCTTACCAAATCAGCCAATCACATGAGAGCAACTCAAACCATTTAAACAGTTAGACATGAAAAAGACAACTTACTGAAGTTGCACAATGTCCATTATATGTACATTGCTATTATGTAAATGTGGACCAGAATCCATGAGAATTGTCTCCAGCAGTTGTCAACTATGCTATGTGAATTAAAGCAGTTTTGAAGGTAAACTATCAAGATCCAAGTCTTGGTTGTGCTTTCTGTTTTTGCTTTTTTTTCTTCAAACTGGAGCTCTTTCCTAAATCCATTTTCCTTACTGATTCTTGTGATGCTTTAAAAAATATCTGTTTGTCAAAAATAACAAAAGAGTCACTTATTTGAGAAACAAAAAAATAGCATAAACAAAATTTGATTTTGTTTATGCTATGTGGGGGAGCATAAACACATATGCTTGTGGGGGAGCATATGTGTGGGGGAGTTTTCCAATTATTTCAAACACACAAAGCCATACTTTAACATCATCACTTTCCTATGAAAATCCATAAAGCGTTATTTTGGCAAAAAATACTTAGACCATTATGAGACAATATGTCTTTATGATTTAGGAATTAAAAACATCAACATCAAGCCCAATGGCCTTAATAATTTGTTAAAGCACTTTCTACTGTCATAGCTAGCACATGTCACAATAATTCTTCTGCTGCCCACTCAGCACAAATCTCAGACCACATTAACCAAATTGCATGGACTTAACAAAGCAAACCACCCTGTTCTTCATTCCTCTGACCTCACTCTGGCTTGTGAGCATTTCAGCAGACGGGAAGTGACATCTCTATAGCCGCTCTGACGATGTCACAGTTTTTCATTGGAAAGAGGAAGCCTATCGCCTGCCATAACAGAGTATCTCTTAGCACGATGCGCACAAGCTGACGCACTACCCCAGCTTCCCTGGGCACTCCTGAACTTGTAGAAATCACAGCAGCAGAAAAACCCAAAAGAATGTAGTTCCCATGGATTAAACTTTTCTCTGCAGTGCTGTGTTGTGATATGTCCTCTTTGGAATTTCTTGTTGCATCGCTTATGTTCATGTCTCAGAATGCATAAAAAATGTGGTTAAATCAGGTTAAATCACTCCTAAAAACAGCTGTGTATTCAAAGACTCCTGATCAGCAGCCATGGTCACATTATTCAGGTATAGACAGTTATTTTTATGAACTGTCTCAGAGATGCAAAAGTGAAATCTGCAATGAATATACAGTATCTTACACTGAAAATCAAAGAAACTCCAGTTAAACATAACCCAGGAGTTTTGCAAGTCTGCATAGAAGTCTTTAAATATTTATTGTTCAGTCAGTAATCCATCTGTTTCTTCAGTGTTGCTGTTGGAATAATTGTACATGCAACTTGTGTGCAGAGTACCATATTTTTCAAAGAAATTGGTTTGGCATTTAGCTAATTTTTTGCTTTTTTTGGCCTGATTCAATAATCAAGCACTTACAGAAACATCATCCCTGCTTAAGATCTGGTTGTGCTGTTCGCTATAGTTCCTATAATCAGATAAAGCCTAACTTGTACACTGAATTACTCCTTTGATCAGATGATTATTTGTTTATTGGTTATTTACAGACAAGACAACCAGATGGAAGGGGTGTCAACATTTGAAGCAACTTCTGAAAAATCTGTAGGCTATGCCAATTTCTCTCACTTGGTCAACAAAAAGACAACAAAGAAAAACTCTCGAAAAGAGATTGTGGTTGAGCCGTGACCAACACCAGGAACGAAATGTCAACTTCTGCAAAGGAGTAACTGCACTGCTGAAAGCAGATCAGGTATGAGTTACAGAAAAGAAAACGTGAGCAACATAGCTGCATCATATATCATCATAAATGTTTATTCTTATCCAGTATTTTGATCCAAAGTTGCACAATTTATTCATGCAAAGCATGATGGGTCATTGGGGTAAGGTTCATATTTGTGGCAATCACAACTGAAAATGAAGCCGACTGCTTCATTTTTTTTTTAGGAGCAATAAAACTTAATTATTTTTTAGTTCACATTTAGTTCACAACTGTTCACAATGATTTGTGTACTTTATGACAAACAAACATGACAAAAAAATAAAAAAGAAATAAATCTTTTTGGCCCAAGCAATCAGAAAATATACAAATGCTGTTTTGTAAATACAAAATTACCCATTACCAATAAAACGCTATTATCTTTACAATAACTATGTTAAATTGTGTTTTTAAATGTAAACAAAGCACTTACACAGTGAATTTCTTTAACTAGAAGTGACGTTCATGATGCAAAAGTAACTTTTCATGAGGTTTACAAATGTAATCAATAAGAGTTTATTATTATTATTATGAAGACAACAGATTTTTATGAATACTATTATTTTTTCCTGTCCTAATAAATTGTTTTCCTATTATATCATCATGGACACAACATTGCCTGTCCCTAATTTAGGCACTCTGGATGTGAATTGAGACAGTCTCTTTACTGCTTTAGATTTTGCACTTTATCTTCAAGTTCAAATGTACTTATGCAGAACATTTAAAAGCAACTGAAACATTGGACAAAGTGCTCTAGATACCGTAGAAAAACAACATCAAAGTACAAAAATGAATGTAATAACAAAAAGGCGATACAAATGATATCTCATTAATAATATCTCATGCCATGTTAAAAGCTAGTGAGCACAAGTATGTTCTTAATGTGATTCAATAGCTCAAAAACAAGAAAATGGAAAACAAACAACGTAACATTGTTATGTTGTTTGAGACGATATAATAATGGGGGAAACATCTATTATAAACCTAAATTAAAAGCCGTTAAATACAGATGTTTTTTGTGATGAGATTTGATCGTTTGCCTGTTATTCAGGGTTAATCAGCTCTGTAACTGAGGTGCAACAGATTCAAAGGCCATCTACAGACACATATTTGCCAATGAAGGCCTTAAAGAGAAACCAGTGCAAGCACTAAGGAAATATAATTGTGTTTTGAGCAGCAGGATTCTGGACTGGCTGCTGCCATGAAACAAAAGGTTAACATTGACTAAACCTTCATGAAAACTTTTACAGTCTCAAATTGGGATGAAATCAAAGCATGGATCACATTTTTATCATCCAGGAAAGACCAAAAATGTCTCTCTTTTGATAAAAGTCTATAATTTTTGTTACAATCAAATCATAATTAAAATCAGGATAGCGTATCATGTAAGTCTCAAAACAGACTCAAAGCTACCTAAAACTTTTTTGTTCATTCGATTTAAAGAGAATAAGCAGTTAATTATCACATAACGTACAGTAATCCTATTATTTATAAAGAAGCTATTTTCTCTGTAATATGAACGCTTGCTGGCCCATCGCCTTCTAAAAGAGTCATTCATAACACAGCAGACAGATGTTACATGAGAGTTTGTTGCTATTGAAGCGAAAAGCGTGGTGAGACAGAGAGCTGTTGTTTTCCTCCGGTCCGTCCTCATGACAGCTGTGGAGTGGAGGTGTGGATCTGCAGCCGGGGGGACTCTCCATCGCACGGCACGGCCTGCGCTCACAGACAAATATGCAGTGTGATATCAATGTGTGGGCTTTCTTCTCTGAAAAAAGGAGCGGTTCAGATTAACTCATCAAACACCCTGAAGCCTTCATTGTGTTTTTATTTATTTATTTTTTTGCATAAAAAAAATTCACAGAAATGTTTTATTTCATCCTCAGAGCTCAGATAAAACTTGACTGTCTGCTTATCTCGCTGTGAAAACAGATGATTTATGTACGGTCTTCACACTCGAGTTTATGTGTCCCTCCGATAAGGCTGGTAGGCCTGTGTTCATGTCTGCGTGCTTTATGAGTGTTTATTGAGACCACAGACTGTCGGACTGCCTACTGGAGGACACAAACAATATTCCGTGGGAATGCAGTGTCCCACCAGTTCCCAGTCCCATTCCTTATCTCCAAGCATTCCCATATGAGCAATGTATATTATCTTCAAAAAGCAGGAGCATTTTGACTTGTCGGCTGCTTATGACCATGTGCAAATGGAATGTCTTTTGTGCCTCCGCTGCAAGGTTGTTAAACTTGCACACAGTTAGATGGCATTGTTGCAACGATGACTGCTGAAAAAAAATGAATATGCTTCTCATGTGAGCCAAGAATAAAAAAAAACAAAACAAAAAAAAACAACAGGAAGCACAGCCAGAGAAAAAAAATAGGTGTGTTTGACTGATAGAGTGTTGGAGAAGGTGGAGACAGCAGCATCAACCTCAGGTTTTGCATACTTTCCCAGCGTCTTTGATACACAGATCATTTACCAACACGAAGTGCAACTGTCTCCTCACCTGCCAGACTGCCTCTCCTGACTCACCTGGCCTCGGAGGCAGGCCCTACTTGTGGGTGTGGACATGAAACAGTCAAAAAAAAAACAGTTACACGCCACAGACACTTTAAATAATCTTTTTAACTAACACATTTTTTCATCCAAACAATTGTTATTGCTCATAGCATAGAATGCCATGAAAATCTGTCACCCCTCAACGCTTTTTTTATGTTTTTGCAAATGTTGATTTCACTTATTAAGGGAAATGAACGATCCAAACCAGCCTGCTGCTGTGTCAAAATGTAATTTCCTTTTGTGGTAAGTCATAAATAACTACAATTATGACTAAACTAAATTTTTGATTTAGTTTCACAAGCTGAACTCAGCCAAGATGATACTTAAATGGAACAAATTCAGGAGCAGATAAATTGACATCTAATACAATTTCCAAGGCTTTGAGATTCCAGCAAACAACAGTGAGAGCGAATATCCACACATAGAGAAAACACAGAATAACATTGAACCTTCTCAGAAGTGGACTACCAGAATTACTTTAGCAAAGCAACAATTTGTTGGTGGCATTCAGAGTACTTCAGGACTCATTTACCTGGGTTTGGATCAAAGATCATGATTCAACAATATGAAAGAAAAACTGAGGAGAATGGATTCCACGAGAGAGTTCAAAGCAGCTTCTAACAAAAATTTAAAGGCTTATCTGCGTTTGCTAAAGAACATCTTTTTTGCTTCCCAAAATTTTGGAATCAATGAGACCCCCGAACTTGACGGTGTCAGCATGGTGATTTGGAGGTGTGACTGATGGAACCGTTACTTCTGATACCAAGAAATCCTGAAGAAGAATTTCCAGCCATCTGTGTGAGGTGCAGCTGGGTTATGCAGATGGACAATTATCCAAAGCACAAAAAGATCAGGTTTTGAAGTAGCCTAATCAAAGTCCAGGCCTAAATATCACTGGGATGCTGTGGTGTTAACTTTCAAAAGACATTCATGCTTGAAACCTCTCCAGTGTGACTGAAATAAAGAAAAGTGGGCAAAGATTTCACCAGAGCGACATAGCAAACTAACTTTCAGTTATCGCCATCTGTTGTTGTCACAACCAAGTATTAGATTTTCACATCAGAGCCATGTTGATTTAATTAGCTATTTTCACTTACTAAATAAAGTAATTTGTCAAAACAGTTTTTTATTGCAACATTTTATAGCAAACTGTTGCAAACAAAAACAAGGCATCTGTAAAGAAGCAAAGGCTGCTTCATTTAGCTTCAATTAATTCCATAATGAGAACAGGCCCTGGAAACTGTATAAGTCTAGTTAGTCCACTTTGAGAAGAGTTTGTGTTCATAGAAAGACTCCCTTTAGGAACAAACAAGTCTGGCACTTGTCACTTGACACACACAAGCACACTCTCTGCTTCTGAGTAAGCATTGGGGGAATTCCCGCTAACCTGCATGTGCACAGGTGATTTGCCTATATTCACTAATCTGGGGTGGGGGGTTAAGCTTTAACTGTAAATCCGCCGACACCTGGACACACAGACATATACACATAAACACAAAAACCCTTGCTCATCAGCAACTGATGGTGGGCCTGATAAGAGCCAATGCAATCATCTTAATTGCTTCAGAGCTGACACACTCACACTTTTGAATCAATTTTACAAGTCACCTGCTACACTGAGACCGTTGAATGCCATGGGTGACTCAGACACGCTTTTTAATTTCACTTACACACCCATATAGACATTATCACACATGCCCAGAAACAGGCAATGTATACACATTGATTGAAGTCAACTACAGAATTGTTTTGAACAGCTTGTGGACAGAAAGTGACTGAACAATAACTTTTGTCTCTTTCCAGTTGCCCCTTCAAGCCAGACATTCCTTAAACTAGTTAATAATTGAAGATGCCACTGTCTATTCATTAATATGTTGATTATTTTGAGTTTCTGGATACCCAACTCTTTCAGGGACACAAATCAAGTAAGTGAAACTCTGTGTCGGTGTGTTTATAGGTGTGTTTCAGACTGCAAGCGTCCAGAGACTGTCTGGCCTTATCACCTTGTGTGAATACTCCAGGTGCGAGCAGAGCAATAGGAATCCTAACCGTCATCTATCTGACTGAAAGCCCAGGGTTTTTCCAAACACGTTTATCAAGTCTCCCTTACTCACCTCCTGGTGTTTTCTTAAAGAGGTCTATTGGGTTTTTTATTTGGAAAAAACAAATAAAAATTCAAAAATTTTAAAAATAAAATTTGCAGTTAAATACATTTATAAGTCAATAAGTTCAAAAATCAGCTGGGAGACTGAAAACCTTTTACAACATGAAGAAAACACTCAAATGTTTTCTCATTGTCTGTGTGTTTTATTGTGACACAATGTTGTTGTACAATGACGTGTGCAACAACGTTCCATGTCATTTTTTGGGAATCTGGTGGCCAGTTAGAGGAACATTATCTCTGTAACCCGTAAACATAATTTATCATCTCAAGCACTTGTAGAACGAAATATTTCCCTGAAAAGAAGTTTTGAGCTCAGTTCATTCATAAAAAACATGAAAAAAATGGAAAATCGTTAGGTCAGGAAGATTGTTGGAGCATCTCTAGAACAGAATTACGAGTGCTGTCATCTTTATCTTCTTTTTACAAGAAGGTGCAACTTTAAAAAACTCTGAGATCTTATATGTCCTTCACTCAAATGTTGTAAAATACCTTTCAAAACCTAAATAGTTACAGATTTATGCTTGGACACAAGATCTAACTTTGCACACTCAGAGATGGTTTTTTAATCTTTAACGTGGATGGTTTTATCATACAGATTATATAAAAATAACAAAGCTGCTGTTATGTCCGTGTCACTTCGAGCCTTGACAGCGACATCTCATAAAAACAAATTATGATCCTGATTGCAGCGTGATGCAGGGTGGGTTAATAATAAACATAATGAAAAGGTAGCTGTTTACTTTTTTGTGAAGCTTTTATTAGTACTAAATAATCTCCTGCCACAGGGACAAAACTGAAACATGCTGTATAATCGTAATCTAACATATTCAGATGAATGCACCTTTACATTGTTTGCATGCGTGCACACCCTGAGGGTTAAAACAGTTGTGCATGTTCTTCTGTACATTAGATGTGAGCTTTTTCACTTGTTCCCGTATGGAAGTAAATATGTGCCATCAGGATTTGAATAAAAAATGTCTCTGAAATTTCAGTGTTAAAAAATTCAGCATTTAAAAAAATTTACTTCCATATTCCCGGATCATTTTGACTTTAAAACTCATCAGCAGTGAGTTGCCTAGTAGTAACCATCCCCTTGTACTTCACTATACTACGCATAGAGGGTCCATTAAGAAATGGTTGCTTCCTGCAGCCGTGGCTTTTATCGAGGTTTTAAATTGTACCCAATCACTAGGCCAGGTAAAAAAAAAAATCTACCGAGATAATCTGAGTCAAGGGGAGAAAGCCCAGACTGTGATGGAAGCACCGGAAGGCAACGGTCAGGCTACGCAAAGTGATAAATGAGAAAAAAATATCATACAAAATCAGCGTAATCAATAACCAGAAGCTGAGTTTACGCAGTTACGGATTCAACAGAAACCATCACGGCACAGAGAACATCATCTGTGTTCTTTGAGTAAAAAAAGGACCAATATTTATGTTTGGTGTTCCGGTAGCTTAGGATATGAGTGAGCACATAGCTAAACTTTTGATCAGAACTACATATGCACTCACCTTGAGCATGAATCTAATTTATTTTGTGCTGTAGCTGATTTATTTGAAGCTTTGAATTTCCCAACAACATAAAACTTCAATGATTTTAGAAAACAAGAATGTATTCTGTACAGGATTCAAGCTGAACATGTTGAACAACAATCCATATAATCCATTTTGAGAATTGTTACCAAGCTAGCCTTGACCACAGCCTATGGCATATTTGTAATATTTTAATAATATCTTCATTCGAAATGTCACATTTTATTAAAATTATTTGGTTTAAATTCATAGACCTGGATTTTATTCATAGCACTTAAAATTAATGCCAAGAATCAATGAATATGTTTGACACTAGCTATCCAGCTTTCACATGTGACAGAATTGTTCAGTAAAAGAGAGCATGTGGCATTCCTCTCTTTGGAAGAAACCAATCCAGAATATCCAAAAAAGTAACCAATCTGAATGATTTCTACTAACTCTGGCAAAAAATATTGAGGCAAGCGTATTGAATTTTGCCAGAATCCAGTTGATAGCTACAAAAGACATGTGGTTGAGGTGCAACTTGTTGGAAAACATTTAACCAAATATTATTGAGGATTTGTGGAAAGATTTGAGCTTGGATTTGTAATTTTATCACTGTGGCAGTTTTAAGACACGTTTACTCAGCTTTGTTCACTTTGTCTTACTTCACCTCTATTATCTTTGCTCTCTATATATCCATGCAGCAATATTTTTGGTATATTTGATTTGAAGTTATTAAACCCGTTCCTGCAAACACAGAGCCCGTTTTTATTATGGAGAGATAATGGTTCAGGTGTAAAACATAAATGTAATATATTACATGTCATATATTATTTTACCATGGAGGTCAATTGTTCTGAGCTTGGGTTCATTATGACCACAAATTCATCAGTCAATAGCATTTTAATGATATTTTTCCCTGATTTATTTTATTTGTTCTGGGTTAATCTGTCAACATTTACTCCCTGTGTCCCAGAAAGTGCTCCATGGATGTATTCTGTTTTGTATAATTTTCTGATCCCTCTTGTTTCCAGCTGAGGCTTGCAGGTCATTTTAGTATGCTTTTATTTTTTTTAGATTGTTTTCAGAATCCCGCATAAATGCCAGGTATTCAGCCCACACAGAGAAAACCAGAACATTAAGTCTCATCTGCCTGAAGTGAATGATTTGCTTGTAATGTTTTCACTGAGAATAATGCACTCTTTGAAATCAAGGTAAAAAAAAAAAAAAGAAAAGAAAAGTTAGCCATCACAGTCAGAGCATTGAAATTTCATTTTAAAGTAATTTGCTTAAAGATTTTTGTATTGATATTCTTGCAAAACACTAGAAGCAAGTAAAATCTATTGATGTCTCCATTTGTCATAAATCCAGATTAGCTGGGTCCAAAGGCTCAAGAGGGCCCAAAAACAGAATGACCGTCCTTAAACAAATCCAAGCTTAAAACTGCAAAAATGGTTCATGTTAACAGTGTTACTGCTGAAAGACAATCTGGAGGAATCTGTTTAGGTGAGATTATTAGCGCAATGAATCGCTAATCTGTAATGATTTTGAAAAAGAAATACCACGTAGTCTATTTCAAAATGCATAAAGATTCAGAAATCGTTTGTCCTCTGGTAGTCTTCTCCTGACACAACAGGTTACTTCAGTTTGTCGTGTTAGCAAATTTGTTGTTACAGTAAAGGAAATAAATAACATAGCTGGGGGAATCCCTCAACACCGACAACCCACAAGGGAGAAAAAAAAAAAATGTTACGCTGCCGTTTTTTTGCAGTGGAATCTACGCCTGTTAACACAGACACACACATACGCACGCGCACACGAACACCAGCACAAGCACACTCCGACATAACATTAAAAAAGGAACAAACCCAATAGGAAGACACAATGAGGCATACATGCAGTGTAACCTGTGCATGACATCATGTCATGCCTTAACCTGTGATGCAATGCTGGTGTCTGTTTGCTTCCCTCCAGTAGTTTAATGATCTCGTTCTGTTTGACAGATGTAGGTGTTTGCAGAACTGAGCAGAGGGGTCAATAAGGAGTCACCAGATGGCCTCTAACGCAACTATGCAGCTGTCAGCGTAGCAATTGAATTTCTAAAGAAAATGTTTTCTCCTTAGATTCTGCTAACTGGCCATGTATAATCTTTTATACCATTTTTAAGATAACAGCCCTGCTATATTGAATAATATCCAAAGTGCTGCATATTTAATCTGTGCATACTTACTTTAAGGTGATTATATGGGGGTTATTAATGCTAACACCTTAAAGTTATTTTGTGACATCTGATTAAACAGATATCTCTTTTTCTGGTGTACTTTCCTTTTCTCATATATAACACACCAATATATCATCATAAAACAAAGCAGATTCCCTTACAAACATTTCCTTGTTGTCCCAGATATTAATCAACCAGAAGCTAAAATGTATTCAGAAGCAAAGTGAACATTTTTTGACATTAATGTATTTTAATAGCAAACATAACAGTTTAATAAATGATTATACATATATATATATATATATATATATATATATATTTTTTTTTTTTTTTTTTTTTTTTTTTTTTTATTTTTTTTTTTTTTTTATTTTCTTTTTTATTTCTATTGTATA
>CAEFZY010004115.1:0-42722 GCA_903066815.1 Brachyrhaphis roseni
ATATATAGCTAGGATGGTAATATATATATATGTATGTATGTATGTATGTATGTATGTATGTATGTATGTATGTATGTATGTATATATATATGTATATATATATATATAACAACATTATAACCACAAACTTCAAAATATAATACTGGGATTTTTCTGTGACAGACAACCATAAAGTAAACCATAGTTTTTGTGTGCATTCAGATTCAGAAACCCTGAATTGATGCTTTATAGAATCACCTGTCACTGCAGTTACAGCTCCAAGTCTCCAGCAGCTTTGCAAACCAAAACAAAGGTTTTCCCCATGCTTCTTGAGAAAATAAGTTAAGTTTAGTCAGGTTGGATGGATCCGAGAGCATTAATCTCCTCTCGGTTGGAATTAGATCCAAGCCATTGTAATGTTCAGTCTTACATTGCATTGATCAAAACCATTTCATTGTAGCTCTGGCTGCATGGTAAGAGTGACTGTACTGCAGAGAAGGCATGACTATGGGAATACTACAACAACCAAAAAAAAAAGAAGAAAAAAAGAAATCTTTCACTAGAGACCAAGATGTCTTTTTTTTGTTTTTTCCCCACCAGGGGGCTTTTTGGAGGCTCTAGTGTCCTTTATTTGACAGTGGGGGGGTAATGAGAGTGGGGAAGACATGCAGCAAATGTCGTCACGTCCTGGAGTCGAACCCGCGACGGCCGCGTCGAGGACTCAAGGCCTCCAAATGTGGGTCGCGCTATCCCCTACGCCACCACAGCACGCCCGGAGACCAAGATGTCTAAGCATCTTTATATTCTTGCAAGCAAGACCAATATGCAAGAGGAAGCAACATAATTAGTAATCGCTTTAACAATAATGCTAAAAGTTGTGCTGAGTTCTACAATCTTCATAAGTGCAGTGCTCTTCTTATTGTTGGCTCCATCCTTACCAGGTCCAGTTTTTCTTGTTACCTTGGGTCTATTCAATGCACCTCTGCTAAGAAAGTCTAAACTAGTAACTTTCCCAACTAAGAACCTCCAGCATTGGAAATTTTTCAAATAAGTAATAGTAATATATCTACCAGACTGGTCAGAAAAGTTTATCAGAGCAAACAAGACCATGATAAGTTCAAAGAAACCAAATAAAATGCAAGTTTTCTAACAATCTACCCCAGTTTCAAGTCCTTTGCAGCTTTTAACCAGTTGTCTTCCAGTATTGTCAGGCATGTATAGCTCTAGCTCTACCGAAGAAAAGCATCACTGCAGCACGATGTTGTTTTTATATTTCATTGTGTGAATAATGTGTTCAGGTAGATGTTCTGTATTGCAATACTGCAGCAGTCGTCTCTTGCTGTTCAGGAGTGATTTCAAAGTTATTCTTCCCTTTATGGACTTTTCAAATTGGCTAATAAAGCTTTATTTTGGTCTCACATGACCAGAAAACATTTTTTCACATGATTACTAAGCGTCTCACCTCACTGGGCGAACTGCAAAAGGGATTTCTTATGGGGGCTTTTTATATTAACTGTCTTCTAGCCACTATACCAGTTTTGTGAAGTGAATAATAAATAGTTGTGGACACTCAAACTGTGCATCTCTGCAGTCTCTCCTGTAGTTACCTTGGCCCTCTTGACTAATGCACTCCTTTCGTGGGTTTATGTGGAAGGTCATGTGTTAGTAGATCTGAAACGTGCCATTTTTTAATGATGGGTTTAA
Organism: Brachyrhaphis roseni; assembly: GCA_903066815.1. NCBI lineage: Eukaryota > Metazoa > Chordata > Actinopteri > Cyprinodontiformes > Poeciliidae > Brachyrhaphis > Brachyrhaphis roseni. The sequence continues at coordinate 1,684 of CAEFZY010004115.1, forward strand.
CATTGAAATTTCTATTAATAAAATGATTGAAAAGCATGAATTATTTTATTATCTTATACTGGTTGATCTGAAAATCCAAAGAAAACACGTTAAACTTTATGGTTGGCAAGCAGTGGAAAAGTTGAAGATGTGTGAAGACTTTTAAAGGCACTGGGTGAAAGTGACACGCTTGGAAACAGTAAACCTGCCTGTCACATGTTTGCGCTAAGTCCTCAGGTAAAGATTACTTTCCCTTTAATGGGTTAGTCATGAAGTGCAGGGGCTTTATTCTTAACAGGTACTTTTATATGGAGCAACCTACATTTTGTTTCACGGCTGTAAAAGTAGGTTATATTACCAAGGCTTATTTTTAGAGGAAAGGTCTTTCAGTGCCAAATACAAACCCCTAAAGAAACTTATAAAATGTAACAAGATACATATGGATGTATAAGAGTCTTTCAGTTTAATATGAGAGTAAGGAAGTTATTAAACCGATGAAGAAGTTTTTCTTCATGAATTTTTCCGAATGACAATTTTCAGGAAAAACACATCGGAATACATTCATTTTGTGGCTGATATTAAATCGGCAAGTGAGTTGTAATGGTGAGAAAAAACAATGCAATGACCGAGAAAAACGGATGGTTGTCAACCAGATTAAAAGTGTGAATATTTCCCTACTTAAGAGTTCAAGAGATAAAAAAAAATAATAATCCTGCTCATCTCCTCGGTCCTCAGCCTTTTCTCCCTGCTCTCCTAATACATTTCTAATGAGATCTCAGATTTCCTTTTTTCTCCCCAACTGGTGGCAATATTGCAACAGTCCAAGTCATCTCCTGCTGTTGAGGAGTCATTTCAAAGTTATCCTTCCCTTTATAGGCATTTTATGACCAGGCCAAATAAAGATGGATCACTAAGCTGTAGAAGGTGGCAGTGATGCATTTGATCTGCTTGCCAGCTCCCAAACTTGCTCTGTGTTTGGAGCAGATGGGTCCCCTCTCAGGATGCTGGTGGCACTATTGTGGAGGGGAAATTGCCCTCATAATCACTAAGTGACATTACTGACAGTAAAACTGCCCTCACAGTTTTGCAACCTGTTTTTAAAAACATCATGTAGCCCTGTGGACAGAATTGAGAAAACATTAAATATGGAGGAGTTAGCTGTGTTAATTAGAGCCGGTTTGAGGAATGTGACTAATATTAGATACTAGACAGAGGAAGGTGAAGAGGAACAGTGTTCATGTTAGCGTTCAGGTGAGAGAAATCAAATGAGTCTGAGAAATATGTTAGAACAGAGGGCTGTTTGCACACTCATTTTAATTTCAAGCAGTCACTGGGCCACGACAAGGCGAGTCCCACAGTTATTTGTGATCTCAAATTATAGCCCCATTTTCAGATGCACACTTCCCAAAGTGATCGTGGCTCATGTTTGAATCATTGAAAGGCTCATTAGCTTTCACTTCCAAGAAAAATAACGCTTTATTATGAAGCATTGCAGAAGCAAAATGTTTCTAACATTTTGTTACGTGACAAACGTCAGTACTAACATACTATACCGACACGAATTAGTCCAGTTTGATACAATGTGTGGAGTGCATCTTTATTTAACCACCTTTACTCTGATACCCCGGAATCAAATCTAGTTCAACCTGTTGCCCTCAGACTTCACTTAGTAAACAAAAGTTAGGCATAGATACTGATTTCCACTTTTTTTTTTAGAAATAAAAATGTTATGGCATGTGTTTGTATTCAGACTTCTTTTCTCTCATGGTTAGTAAAAAGAGCTCACGTGTGTAAAATTTTGTCTCAATAAGAATCTAGCCGTGCAATAAAAGTCTGAGAGGTTTGTCAGAAAATATTATTGAGCAAACAAAATCACAAAATCTAACTAACAAGCCAGACTGACCAGGGATACAAGTGTGGAGACATTCACCAGGTTTAGGTTCTAAAAAAATATTTAAAAAATGTGAATTTCACATCATCCAAAACTAGACAGAATACCCACACATATGAAGACAATGCCTCGCACCAAACTAAGCAGCCAAGAACCTTATAGTAAGTTAATTGGAATATGAATGGTGCTAACATAGTGCAATCCTGGAAGAAACCCTGCTAGTGCCTGCAAAGGACAGTGAGATAGGCTGTGTAGGTTCATGTTCCAGCAGGACAAATATGCTAAAAAATACAGCCAAAGCGGAAGGAAGGTCTGGACCTAAGTCCATTGAGAACTGATGTAGCCTAATGCTCTCCCTCCAACCGGACTGATCTTGAGTATTTTGCAAAGCAGAATAGAACAGAACATTTTCAAGAGTTTGTCTTACATTTGTGATGTTTATGGAAAGTTCTTTGGAGTTCTTTGCACATTTGGAATTAGCGAATCTTTAAACATTAAAGGTCAACAATGGTTGCTGAAGCTTTCACGTCAACCATCTCTCCTCCTTCCTAAAATTATGTGCCAATCTCTTAGTTCAGTGGAAGACACGTGGAAGTGTTTAAAACATTAATGGGGTTGATTTAAAGGTTCAAGGATCACAGGATTTAACTGAACCACCTCCAACACACTGCCTAAAGCCACAGTCAATACAAAGATAGAACCCAGTGTTATGCAATCACTCTGCTCTGCTGCAGCGACCGTCTGAAACTTTGAATAGAAAACATTGTAATCCAACAAGAGTATGAGATTTAGCCTCAGTGTATGAATAGTGTCACTGTCTGATATAAAGCTCTGTTGTGCTCACATGCAAAAAAAAATAAATAAATCAAATGCAAATGCAGCTTGTGTAATGCACCAATGTGCTTGTTTGCTGAACAATGGAAGTGGGCTCTGCATGCAAAGACAAACCATGTTCACAGTGACCACATGGAAAGCAGGTTAGTACTTGTTCATATCAATGTGTCACCTGCAGTGAACTACCTAACTTAGGGTTGATATGTGAAGACGATAATTAAGGTGATTGTTTCTGAAAGACAAAATTGGACACATTTTCAAAAGTAAGTTTGGTTTTAATATGTTTCTTAAAAAGCATCAGAAACTCTGACCAAAGACTGCGTGTTTAAGGGGATTTTACTTTTCACATGTGGGTGAAGAGCAGTTGGGTGACCTTGCATCATAGTTACTCTTTCAGAGATCAACTATTTAATTAATAAAGCTGCTAAAGATTAACTCTGACAACTTTACTAAATATTGTAAAATATCATCAAAATGTTTTAAGGGTCAAGCTTAGGTGACCTTATGGTTTCATCTCCAGGATTAGAGGACTAATGTCTCAGCAAGACCTAGAAAAACTCATCCATGCGTTTATCTTTAGTCGCATTGATTACTGCAACAGTGTCTTCACAGGTCTGTCCAACAAATCAATCAAACTGTTTAGAGTTGTTTTCGAAACGCAATCTATTACGAATTTAATGATGGAACTTGATTTAATGTCATGTTTTGATTGTTGATTCTATGTTGTATGACTTTGTGTTTGTTATTTGAAATGCCTTGCTGCTGAAATATGCTATACAAATAAAATTTGATTGAATTTGATTGATTGATTGATTCTCTTAGATCTGGAGGTTTAGTAACTAGCAGAAAGAACTGGTACCTTTTTGTAAAAAACATTTTTGGTCAAGCAGGTTTTCATGTTCATTAATACGAGGAATTATTTACTGGGGGCTTGAAGCTGATTCCAGCCTGGGAGGTTTTAAGATTCTTAAAGAAGACCAAGCTTGTTGTCATTGTTAGCAGCCAGCCCACGATGGCTCCATGATGGTTCTTGTTTCATTGCGGTCTCTTTCAAGCTATGTTGTTTTATTGTCTTTTAAACTGTTTTATGTTGTTTAAGGGAGTTTTGTGGACATACACAGCAAATTAGCTAAGGCCATAAATGTTATAGAGTTTAATGCAATTCAAAGTATGCAGATTCCGGCTGAATTTTATTGAAACCGTAATAAAGAAAATTAAATATAACTTGTACTTTTGCTTTATCTGAAAAACAACAGTCCCATAGATTATAGTTTGCAGTTCAAACTATAAACTGATTAAAAGTAAAAGAGTATTAACTCTTTGGCTCTTTGGATCTGAAAAAAAGAGGGAATACATGAAAGCAAAAAACCTTTTGTGGTAGCTGTCACAAGTCATATTTATATCACTTTTATATGTGGTATTTGGTTGACATATAGTGTTGAGCAGAAATACATGGCATACTGAAAGTACCACACTTCAATTTCTATTTCTATAGGAAATAGATTTAAAATCAGTTAAATCAATATTTATCTAATTAGAATATTAAAGACTTAATTAAAAAAAAAACATATTTAATGATTTCACTATTTTGCTAGTTATTTCTTGTTTGTGTGTGATAGTGATCTGTGGTGACATCTAATGTAGAGGCATAGCACATGTTACAAGAGGTATTTAACTACTAATTAAACATAAAAATAAAATATACATTTTAATTTAATTGAATTTCGCATTAAAATTTTTAATCATATATTTAATAAAGTCTTTACAAATATGTATGTATGTATGTTTAACTGTGACTAGTACAAATCATTTTTTAATGACTTATTTTTTAACTTCGTGATATTTTTGGCACTCCATATCGTCTGTTTAGTGGGTTTCTTCAAATCGGTCGCTGTGTGTTTGTCCCTCCAACAATGAGCGGCCGCATTCAGACTGAAAACAAACATTTCACAGCTCACCCGGTTGTCCTCTCTGATGTCTCTTCCCCACGGATTTGGCTGCTACACCTCCAGGCTCAGATCCTAATCCCGAAGCAAACAAACAAACAAAAAAACCAAGCAAACCAACAAGCGCTGAACTTCACCTTCTCCACAACGATGCAAAAACTTTTGGTTTAAAATAAGTTCCCGCTCTGACACGCAGCGCCCGTTTCGCAGGACTTCAGCAGATCAATGACGCCGGTCTCTCGGTGTCCTTATCGGGTCAAATTGACGCGGTGTCCTCGGTCAATTCCTGACTGCTGACAGACGCAAAAGAGGCGGCAGAAGTAGACTCTGCTGTCACTGTGGCTCATCATCATCATCATCATTATTATCACCCGCCTCTCCTCCTCTGTCCCTCCCTCGGTCTCTTGCTACTCTCTTTCTATTTACAGTCGCTTTAAGGACATCTGATCAGGGGCTTTCCTTTCAGCTCTGTGACTGGCCAGAGGTCATTGCAACCTATCAACATTAATAATGCAATGAAAACGGTTAGCTCAGAGAAAGCAGCTTTAGATAAATAAATAAAGAAACTTTTGTCCAAGTCGTTTTGAGAAAGTGTTTCAGCTTTTTTACACGCTTGGTTTTACATCATGCTAAGTAAATGTCACAATTTGTGCAGTGTGCTCACTGGAGAAGCACTATCCACATCCAGTCTATTTATGATGAATTTGCATCATGTGAGACTTTATCTTTAATATGTCTTGTGAATTATGTAAGCCATATAGTGAGGGACAATGACAATTAGTTTTGGTCTACAAACTGGCATATAAATAACTTCTGTTTCTTCATTATTATGCACTGATCCTTTTTTAAATAAACAAATCTGATCATGAGAACAATATTTACTTTAGGAAGCAGAAGCAATTGATAGATAACTGTTTTTCCTTTGCTTTGTTTCAACCCAAAGTCCATATTTGTCATCAAGCGTTTTGCATAACTAAAACGTTAAAATATTGCAGGGAGATTACAATCTTTTCAGATGGGAATATAATTTTATTTTGACAGTTTTGTCATAAGTCAATTCATTTTGTTTGAGCAGCATAAATGTTGTTACTGAAATAAGCAACACAGATCACAGAAGTGAAAAAGTAAGAAAAAAAAAAAAAAGCAAGAAGTTTACCAAGGATTCCTCCTAAAATGAAAACATTGTTTTTCTGAGACTGTCTTACAAGAACAGAGTGTCTTCAGTCAGAGGCTTCTTCAGATCTGCTGTAATACTGAAAGCAGCAGGAGATCCTACCTATCACAGCCATTATTTTCCTCAACTACTCTTTAAGGAATCTTGGACATTATAAGAGACAAGAACATTTAACTTACCTTTGGGATTAATAAAGCATTTCAGAATTTCAATTTAATTGAATTTACAGACATGAGCTGAGCAATAGCAGGTACCATTTGTTTCACATGAGCAAAGTGAACTAACATCTTTTGTACATGTTGAACAGAGAATAGGAAATAATTTTTTTTTGAGTGTGTGCTACTGAGATTGTGCCCAAATAAGAACAAATAAATTATTTTATTTTTAACCAAAACAACTTAACGTCCAAACAGAGTTGCTTTATCTTCCATCTTGTGCTCTGCTTTGTATCATCCAAAATAAGGCCCCTAAAGCTGAATAGCTGCTGTTGGAATTTCACACTTGTTGCCTCCCATTTTTCTCATTAGTATTCAGGACAACAGTAGGGTGTCCCTGGGGAATTCAGCTCTGTCCCGTGCTTCTTTGTATGTGTGTGTAGTTGTACATCCATCTTTGCAGGGACCCGTTCTAGTTTCAGACACTGGGAGGTACTGGATGTTTTCATAAAATAAGAAGATTTTGCACCAATTTGTTTATGCTAACTTTGGTGAAATAGTTTTATGGCTGACTTTGGAGCAAGGGTTAAATTATATTAGGAGTTTAATTTGGACTAAATGGCTGCAAGCTCCAATTGTCCTCGCAGAGGCCGAGAAAGGGTTGTGTGTGTGCGAGTGGAAAAGGAGAGGGGAGTACCATGACCCTGAGTTCAGGCAGAGACAAAGCTTCCTTTAAGGCCTCATCGTCATTCCCAGCGCTCACACCAGAAAGAAGCTTCACTGGGGCACAGGTCCTGCACATTCATCAAGGAGGCTCATATATCCCACATGTTCGCAATGTTTTAAAAGCTGAATGGCTTCAATTAAAGATGAACGCAGTGGTTATCATTCTAACAGCTGCCTGATGACATATAAGCCTGATAAATGAAATGAAATGCAGTATGAAATTAAAAACATCTAATTAAATTCAAGAAATTAGAGTATTACGTGTTACTGCAATAAATTGTATTCAAAGTTTAATGAGCATAGATGATTACAGGGCTATTATACTTAGTGCCTTATGCCTATTGTCATAGGTTATTACATTATTTGTCACTATAATTGCGCTAAAAGGCGGTAAATTACATGTTTCCCTGCCTAACTGCAATTAATAGCACTAGTAATCCAAAAAATTTATGACGTTTAAAGGATTCATTGTACTGAGTAATACATTTTCAAGTAATACTTTTTCGAAACATTTCTAGCGGATGTTTTCTGTCATTATCCTTCTTGAAGGCAGATCTCCTCCTGAGTCTCAAGTCTTTTGCAGCCTTTAAGAGTTTATTCCCTGCCAAAACTTTCCTGTTTCCAGCTTTGGTTCATTTTCTCATCAGCCACCACCTTTGTGTGTGAACCACCTTCCCTGTCCCTGCCAAAGAAAAGCATCTCCACAGTCTTACACCAGCAGGTCACCTGTAGGTAATTCTTTTGGTCTTCATAATGCTATTCACATGTTCTCTGACAAAATCTCCCAGGTCTTAGCTGAACAGCTGGATTTAAATTGAGATTAAGCTACATACAAGTCTTTTACAACTTGTTCCTTTGGGATTTATGTAAGGTTATCACAATAAAGGCAGCAGAATACAAATTCAGTCCACACTTTTTTAGATCATTTTCTGTAAAATAGGTCAAAAACCATGTATCATTTTCTCTCTGCTTTATATATGTGTGCAACTTTGTGTTATGTCACAAAATGTAAATATAAACCAAATGGGAAACACTGCGCTCTGTTTTGTGTGGCTGCATTGAAATAAATAAGTAAATAAAAGATTTCCATTAATGAAACTATATAAGTCAGACATGTCATGAAGAGTACATTAGATGGAATATGCATCACACAGTCAAAGGCTGGCACGCCACAGAATCCTCCTTCTGTCATGTGATAAATTGACCTTATATATATGGGTTCATGCAGTAGATTGGGGGAATACTATAATGGACATGCAGAGAAGCTGCATGCTCTCATGCATCTTCTTGAGGCTGCTCTCAATGTACTGCACTGTAAAGACACATGCATGGGACCGCACACACAGCACCATTATTACTCACTCAAATAGGATGTGTCATGTGTGATCACTACATCTCATGTCAGCGAAGATGTTTCCACGCTTCCAGTACATTTAACGTGTTCCTGTGTGTATTTTTGCAGAATATTTCACAGCGAGAGAGAGAGAGCGAGAGCGAGAAGAAAGCAGAGAGACAATTTTATTTCTTTTCCAGTCTTCACCCCACTTACTCTTTCCTCCACATCTCATTACAGCATTGATATGGGAAGAGATAAAAAGTAAGAAAAGATAGAAATGTTAATCACAACCTTGTCATATCTGGCTTCTGCATTTTTAGATTGCGGACGTCATGAGGAAATATTCTCCTCGGCGGTAAAATATTATGGTTTTCATAAACCTTGCACCCTAGCTGTGGGGATGGGAGAGGGTACGGAGGCAAAGCAGGTCAGTTTCATGCATGATTATTAGATGTGTATCTCCTACTCCTTTTTGATGCTCACAGTCTTATTCAACTCAGCATTACTTGGCATCTCATCTGACAGTTTAATTTGATTTTTTTAATATTGTAAAAAAAAAAAATAAAATAATAATAATAATTATTATTATTATGGAAGTCACATTTGTTTGCTGGTACTGTTTTTCCATGCAGAAACATTGGTTATTATGCACAAAATTCAGATTGGGGACGCTGTCAGAAGCAATTCTCTATCATGAGTTTGTGAGGACACCTGCTGGGCAGTTCTTGATACTGTTTCAGCTTCTAAGAAGCCAGAACGTGTTGCTGCTCATTTAATTTAATATGAATGCATATAGTAAGTCTAAGGAATAAATACTTGAATATGCATTAGGCCTTGTTGCAATTACTAAATGTACTTTACACCAAACAACACACTTAAGACAACTGCATATTTTTGGGTGCTTTTATTGACATGTCATCTTTAATTATTCAGCATCACCTGCAAAAAGACAGACAAAAAGGATTAAAAGAAGTTAAAATCCCAGTGAGAATTTGTTAAATAAAATATTTGTCTAAATTGTCCCTCGACGCCAAAGCAAATATTGAGGTATGGGGTTGAGAGCATCCAGAAAGTATTCACTCATACTCATACTTCTTAAGTGCAGGTAAGATATTAACTGTGTTTAACATTACAAAAAAAATCTGAAAACCTTCCTTTCCAAAATCCCGAAACATTCCTTTATGTTTTCTTGTGCTTCTCTAACACAACTTGAGATTGGCAATTATGGTATAAGATATTGTCACTGAAGGAAAAAAAAAAGATTGGCAATTTATTTTATAATAATTACGAATTCTAAACAATGGATTTGATACAATGCAACAATTGTGTTTTTTATTACAACTTAATGAAACTGTTGTACTGAAGAAGACAACTGATGATTGGTAAGTTTGTTTTTGGGGCTCAGAGTGAATGCAGAGGAAAACGTACCTCTTTTTTAAATCCATTTTTATCAATGCTTTTTAAAATTTTTCCAAGAAATACCAACATAAATTCTAATACAGTTTAAAGCCTACATCAGCCATCTTCTTTTACCTGGTCGATCCAGCTGTTGAAAGCAGAGACTCTGGTGAAGACGGTGGGTTTCTTCTCGTAGTTGCAGCCGAGGCCAGACACAAAGCTGGCAATGCCATGGATCTCCCAAACACCTTCTGCATTCTTACAATTCAGAGGGCCACCAGAGTCACCCTGAACAAGGAGATTCAGAAAGAGGATATATGTTTTATTCAACTGAAGGAGCTACCAGAAGATCGACCAGAAAGAAAGGAAGAAAGAAAGAAAAAGAAAACAGGGAAAATCACTATCAAAATCATTGATTCATGAAGAATGCTGCAGGACACGGGGACACAAGAACAGCGTTTGGTGATTCTTGGCATCCCGCCACAAAAAATAACTTTGAGGGGGAAAATTATTCTGTTTCATTTCAGTGGGATTACTTTGTAGGTTTATTTTTTGCGTGGCTTCAAAAACAGCTTGTCTAATCACCGATCAGGCGTTTTGAAGGAATCAACAAAGCAACTCAAAACACATAACTGCTAAAATAATAGTCTCCCTGCTCATTTTCAAACAGTGCAGCAGACTTACATTGCATCCAGCAACAATTCCATCCCCACCGGCGCACACCATGCTGGTCCTAACAGCGATGCCCCACCAGTCAGACCGGGAGCAGGTGGCGTGGTCAGCCACAGGCATCAAAGCCTGCTGCAGCTTATCAGCAATGGGGCCTCCGGCTAAAACACACAGGCAGAGTCTATTACCGTCATACACATAAACTCGCTGGCTGTCAAAGCTGCTTTACAGGAGCTCCCCGAGAGCCAAACTCACAGTCTGACCCAAATTTTCAATTTAGAAGTAATCCCCCTGCTGAAAAGTTTCAGCTCAAATCTTATGCAGGTAATTTTCTTCCCAACTTCCCAAATAGCTCCGGTTAGCCCTAACCGTTTATGAATACTGCCACTGTGGCTAAATACTGGCCAAACATGCTAATGGAAATGATACGAGGAGTTTTCAGGAATGCAGCCAAAACATAAACAGAGGAAGAACTTACTGTACACTCTGCCCCAGCCAGTGATGTAGCAGGGGTAGAGGTTGGTCAGCAAAGTACCAGGAGCGGGGATGCATCCCAGCTGCACCTGATCACTCAGAGTCACTGGCTCGGACAACTTAATCAGGGCAATGTCATTACTGCAAGGAAGACAGATAGAGAGACAAAGGCTTAGGCAGGATCAACTTCCTCAACCTAAGATACTGAAAAGCAAGGTGAGGAAGTCAGTGCATCAATAAATTGCAATATTACTTTCCAAAAGCTAATCAAACACTTTGATTTAAATCTTACTGAAGATGTTGGTTCTCTCCAGTGTGGTTTGGTAATGTGTGATGTTTAGCAGAGAACGTCAAGGCTAACATGCTAAAATGTTTTAACAATTAATCATTGTAGCAACTTTTCAAAACATAAGAAGTTTCATAATTATGTGAGGTAGGTTACTTGTTGGAATAAGATTAAAGTTTGTATCCAGATTTAATTACTTTACCAGTAGCACCAATGTTGTTGTTGAACCCTGTTCTAATCTTAGGCACTTGCTGAGAAATGGTTTGTTTCATACCACTTTGTTAAAATGTATTTTAAAAGTTTATTATAATTTCGCTAGCATGTTATGCCTTAACTGGCTTATAATGTCAAGCCTGCTAGCAAGCTTATTTTTTTAATCTTAAGGTAGTCAATGTCAATTAACAACACATCTTAGCCATCGTGGACAGCACGACCCACATTTGGAGGCCTCGAGTCCTCGACGTGGCTGTCGTGGGTTCCATTCCCAGACCTGATGATATTTGCCGCATGTCTTCCCCCCTCTCTTTACCCCCTTCCTGTCAGCCTACTGTCGAATAAGGGACACTAGAGCCTGCAAAAAGCCCCCTGGAGGGGAAAAAAATAATAAAATCAAAATTTTCAGCAATACGCTCGGGCTATGTCACCAACTGGAATGAAGAAAATAGATAAAGAATGGTATTCTGAGTATGTTTGCTTTATGTTATCATTGGAAATACTCGAAACTCCATCCCAGAACAGCAAATAAAAAGCTGCTTTTGTAAAGACAGCAAACAGCAGCTCCAGACTTGCTTAAAGTAGGATAACCTTAAGAGTTTTGGAAATTATATCAGTTAAGTGTCTTTTAGTTGTTAAACGGAAGCAGTACTCAAAGATTCAGAAATGTATGATAGATTCAATATCTCAGATATCATAGTTACAAGAAGACATTGCAATATGTGAATATATCTAATTGATGTTTATGTAGAGAGAATCTTATTTCAAGAAATGAAATCCCTATTTTAGCTTCTCTGTGAGAGGAAGCTAAAATATCTGTCTTGTGCTTCAAAGACTCAGGTTTGATTCATTAATTGAATCTTTCTATATACAGTATTTTACATGAGTTTCAGAAACATAAACTTTAGTAAATTAATCTAGCTTTACTCTGAGTCCTCTTCATCGAGTTGACAAAAAGAAGATGAGATCACGATCATTTCCCTCTTTATTCTTTCTTTGTGTTTTTCTTCATAGCTGCTGTCTTTGTTTTTCTTACCCAAAGGCTACGAAGATGGGGTTCCACTTCTCATGGACGATGATCTTCTCAGGCAGGATGGCCTTGGAGCCAGCCTCTTCTTCGACCAGGTTGTGTTTGCCCACAAACACCCTGTAGGAGAACTCGGTACTGCGAGAGAAAACAGACTGTTGAGGCCCAAGGCAAACCAGACAGAGGGTTTATTAAACAGTTGAATGATTTGATTAATTTGGTCTGATTGTGCTTTTGTGTGAAGGATTAGATAAATAAACATTGATGATGAGTTGAATTTGCGATCACAACTTCCAAAATACTTCTCTGTTTTTTTCTTGGTAGGAAAATTAAGGCTTTGGTGACGCAAATAAACAAGCAGCATTGCATAGAATAAATACAGAAAAGGCAAGCTTTGTACAATGATGATTGTGTTCCTGAGTTCATATCTTTATGCTCCCCAGCTTCTCGTACTTGATGCAATGTGCAGCAGTCATGACCCAGTTGGCAGCAATCAGAGATCCTCCACAAGTGTGCCTCCACTCACCGTCCCTTTCATACTGCAGAGAGATCTAAAAAAGGGACAAGAGAAAAACAATATGCAAAGAAGTGGGCTGTCCTTCTTCAGACGGATGGAATGGATTCCTGATTTAACACTTTAAAAAAAGCCCTGCTTAATTGCAGGATTTTTAAGGGCCGCTGGGTTTGTCATCCGATAGCCAGATGCTGAACCCGGAGGGTCATCAAAGTGAAGATAAAAACACAGACAGATGTGTGCACATCAGCATACCTGCCAGGGCCAGCTGTGGGGCTTGGCATCCACTCCATTGACCACACGGGAAGTCAGGGGCTCAACGGGAGGGGTGCCGCACCCAAGGGCTGAAAGGAAAAGGAGTAGGTATTACACAAACACATATATTTAAATATCTTCTCAAGCAGAGTGCAACATTTTTCTCCTCACCAAAGAATCACAAAGGACCGGCTCACTATGTGCTAATGAGCAAATGCAACACAGAGAAACAATTAACCACAGAAATAGAATATTCCAGATGTTCTTACCGCCAGCAATGAGCACTGAGGCCAGCACAATGGGGATCATGTTGATTGATGCTTCAGCTGAGGGACGGCGAGACCCACACACTCTCTTTTAAACTTTCCACCTCAGGCAGCTCTCTCTCCGAACACAGCAGCACACTCTCCAATTGGTCTGTGGTGGCCTGCTGAGGCAGTAGATGGACCAATGGCAGCGGGCCAGGAGTTTATTTCACACAGGTGTATTTTCTGGGACATTTCCCATGACCTTCCTGCAGCATTAAACCTAAATCACTAACCTTAGCATAAGTAACATTGCTTTTGGAAACTTGGACATGAATATATTCATACTATGAGTGTGTTTAAAATGCAGCTGACTCTTTATATGCACCAAAGATAAATTTCAGTATTCAGTTACCTGCTATACCTACAAAACACCTGGCGTTAAATGCTTTCCTAACAGCATGGGAAGTCAGCATCTGGATTCTTGGCACTAAAGCGTTTTTTTTTTCTTCTTTTTTTTAAGAATTGCACTATGAAAAAGTGTTCCTAAAAAATTACACGGTAACAATGAACAACAGATGGTTTTGTTCATGCAGAAAATGTGTTGATATTTTAACACATGCAGTGGTGCGACTAATTCTGCCGTGTCAGGACGCCATATGTGTGACAAAACTTTACACTCATCACATTTCACATTCATCTGTCACTTTCTCTGTCGTACATATTTGGATCTCCTACAAACAATTCTGACCTAAACTTTCAGGTGCTTGTTTTGTTGATCTAGATGACCTGAAGAAAAAAGGCACAAATTAAAAGGTAATTGTTGTGGTGTAACAAGCCTGAGGGGTCTCAGCATGCAGACTTAATAAATCTGTCAGGGGTTATGTGAAACAATGCTCCACCAATAGTGGCAAAGGACTATGATGAAGAAGAAAATCAAACATTGGTGAGAAAAAACTGTAAATGCCTGCAAATATCGCTTCATAATCTTCACAATTCTGCTCTAATTTATGAAGCAGCTTGTTTTATTGATCAAAGTAAATGTTGTATTCAAAGCAATTAGTCGGGAAATTTGTCAAATCACTTCAGACTGCAGACTCGACTCTCAGATTGTTCATGAGACATTTATTTTCCCAATTCACCACTAGATGGGACAGTTCATCTGCTTGGATACCAAATTTATTTATGTCCATTTAAAGGAGAGGAACAGAGATTATTCTGTGTATACATATATGTTGTATTTATTTTTATTTGTTCTGACTAAGAAAATTAGAAAAACAAAATCAAGCTTGTAAAATCACTTATTTTAAAATAAGGTACAAAATGAACCAGGGAAGTGATTGTAAAAGGTCCCCTGGGGTTCTGTAAAAAGCAAAATTCAAAACCGCTAACTATGGTTTCAACGTTTCCTTTAAAAGTTTTTTCTTTTCTTCTTTTTTTTTACCAGGGGCATTTACTCTTTCCATAGTGAAGCCAATTCTCAGAGGAAATAAAAACACTTTAAAGAGGCAAAAAGAAACCCAAACAACCGGAACAACATGGGCATATGTGTACTCTGCTTTCTTGTATGCATGGCATCATGCAGTGCAAAATGCTTTGTGTTGCATCGCTGTACATCATCCCGCATACACCATCCCCATGGTGAAACAAGATGATGGCAGTGTGAATGTTTCTTTTTTTAAGCAGATACACGGAAAACGGTCAGGGTTGGTAGGAAGATGGAGGCAATACAAAACAATCCTGGAAGAAAACCTGTTAGAGACTGACCAGACCTAAAACAAGTCTGCTCTCAGATGCTCTGCATCGAATTTGATTCAATTTGAGATGTGCTGCTAAACAAAATGGGCACAAATGTTATTCTCATCATGTGCAAAACTATCTATTCGATATCTTTTCAACTCACTCTACCTAAATAATACATTCTCTAGCTGCATAAGCCACAAAACACTTGCAGTCACATTTTTGTCCCCAGATGCGATATGCAATTCACTAAAATCTAATTAAAATGTCTCTTGAAATCACTAAAACATTGTCAAACTTCTTACAGGGCAGTGTCCAGCACACCACTGTTTCCTGATTATAGCTCTTGTGTTCATTAATTTGATACTGACACAAGATAATGAAGCGAGATATGAACTTCATACAGCTTTTGCTGTAAAAGATGTAAGCCTGACCTGTCATAGCTCCCAAATCCTTTTATTGAGGTCAAAACCTCTGATCTCGTAAATCTGTTACTTATCAGTGAAATATGTTGTATCAGAGACAGTCTGTCATGTTCTCCTGACTGAGCGGGCAGAAAAGCCCAGTGACTGAAGCCCTCCGGGGAAGTTGTAGCAGGTACACCTCTGACTGTTTTCCCTAACAGAACAGGAGCTGAACTCTGAATGACACCACTGTTTATGGTTGGTTTATATCATGTTGCGGCAATAAACCCAGCGCTGGTCATTGCCATTTTCTACATGCAGCAAAAGAGAAAGATTTTGCAATATGTGTAAATATTATTGTGGCATGCCAGTGTTATTGGCTGCTTCCAGCTGTGAGTGTGTGTGTTTTTTTTTTTTTTACCTCATTTCCCCTTGCATGTCACAGTCACTGGAGTCCCGCCACACAGGCTAATATAGGGCCCTTTCTGAGCCATCTAACATCCATACTGTTTAAATTCCTACACCACAGCTGCATTTTACAGCAGCTGGCTTATTTACCACAGCCTGCATGTTTAACGCCAGGGAGCTAAAGTAAATCCATCACTGGTCTACTAAAGCTAATCTTGACTGAATGCTTTTGTGCTGTCTCTTTGTGATTGTCAGTGCACATGTTTATTTCATTTTGCTCTCTAATTCTGTGCTACCCCCTGTCTCAGAACTGTCAGGCTGGGAACAACTAATTTAATTACATTTTATAAGCAGAAATTATGATTCAAGTGTTTCCAGATCTTGCGCATACTTGTCAGGTTTTCTATTTCTCTCATACGAAGAGAAAGAATGTACCAGAGGAGTAAAAATAATGACTGGGCGTGGTCACCGCGTATACAAAATGCTTTTTTTTTCTGCCTAGATATGCTTCTAGAAAAAACATGTTTATAGAAGTTTTGTCCATGCACCAAAATAGATTATTTACAACAACTCCTGCAGAGACTTGCAGCTATTTTTAATGAGTGCTTTTGGTATCGAGTACAAACTAGTCTTCATGCTGGAACGTGACATGTGCACAAACCAGAAGTATGCACATGAATGCTGTTCTGCTCTGCATCCCCATAACCAGAACCAAACATGGAGAAGCAGCATCCATGCTTCTCCATCGCAAACCTGGAACAAACTTCCAGAAAACTGCAAAACAGCTAAAAAAAAACGGAGTTTCTTTAAGTCATGAATAAAATCTCACCTGTTTAGAATTGCTTTCGACCCATAATCCCAGGAATATTGAGCAGCATATTTGTTGTCCATAATTTTGGTGATGGCACGAGACATTGGTGACTTAAGATGTTTTTGTAACTTTTTATGTTTGTGTTTATATGATGAAAGCAAATAAACTTGACTCGACTGTCTTGTGTAGTTACTATTAATTCTTCAACTTCTTCACATTTTGTCACATCACAATCACAAACCTCATTGTATTTCACTGGGTTATTATTGGGATATTAAAGTAAAACATGTTCATGAAGTGCTTAAAAATTGATGTACGGTAATCAAAATGTTTTACTTTTAAATGCCTAGAAAACATAAATGTATTCAGTTGTCTTTACTTTCACAGAGCCCAAGAAATACAGTGCAACAAATCGCTTTTAGAACTCACTTACCTGCTAAATTGTTCCTTTGGCTGATGTCTCAATGTCTCTAATTTCATCTGCGAATAATGAATAATCCC
The DNA here is from genome assembly GCA_903066815.1 of Brachyrhaphis roseni. Lineage (NCBI taxonomy): Eukaryota > Metazoa > Chordata > Actinopteri > Cyprinodontiformes > Poeciliidae > Brachyrhaphis > Brachyrhaphis roseni. The sequence continues at coordinate 18,670 of CAEFZY010004115.1, forward strand.
TGAGGAAAGATCTCAGGGATTTGTTGGAGAATATTGGTGAACACATGGCATCATTCGGACCGAGGAACAGAACGGAAAGGTCAGAGAGAAAGATATGGAGAGGTTCAAAACAGGGTAAGTGTTAGGATCACGAGTTCTTTTGAGTTTCCCAAATATGCATTAATTATCATTTATATGTGATAGTCTGTCATATGAAGTCTCGATTAGGCAAAGTCTGTTATATGTAACAAAAACATGCAAAAAGGTTTATTGGACATGAGTATAGCCTATTGTCTCTTGCTGACCAAGTTTGAATTACCTAAATAACAGATTTCTAGGCTACATAAGGCTGCAGACACAGAATATTCTGATAGTAGATAAAATATGTAAGTCTGTAAAGACCCAACCTAGTTGAACAAACATGGACAAACATATAAAAGTCACATGCAGTGAAACACAACTTTTGATCTTTTCTCATGAGACGTGTCGGGGTGTGTCGGTGGGTGTGTGTGTGTGTGTAAGCTGTGTTTGTGCCGTTTAGTGCCCTGGATGACTTCCTGGATTGGAAATGAGGGTTCAAAGGTTTCCAACACTTGTATATTTCCTGTGTGCTTCTTGGGTGAAATCCAGAGAGCTGGCAGTCATGTCAACGAGCACGGAGTCCCAGACACACAGCTGTGAGTACATATCAATTTCTAAAATGTAACAACATCCATTGTTACATTTTACTAGCTAGCTTAAACTAGCTTTCTGGGCTAGTTTTTGACTTTTAAAATGGGAAATATTATATTTTGCATTACTGCTGAACCGTACGTTTTCTTTCTTAAATTCACTTGAGTTTTCTTTTTATGTGTTTTGATCTCAAGTAGACTGTGGGACTGAGTGGATCTTGTTCCATCAGAACTGAAACATATTGAAAAATACACAAGAGAGAATCATACCATGGATTTATTTGTATTTATCAAGCTGCTTTTGACTGTTAGGCATCATAAAATGTAACAATCCTTTGAGTTCATCACAAAACACTCAAACCAGATGATAGTGAAACTTTAGCACTTTGCAATTCTATTTTATTGCATTTGAAAATTGAAATAAATAAATAAATAAGGCTGCAGTCATGAGAAGACATGTTGGCACTTCTCTTTTCTTCCTGCTCTCCAGCTGAATCAGAGCTGGTAAAGGAATTTGCACAATGTCTCATTAAGACCTTTTTGACATTCTCAGTTGTTCTCTGAAAATGAATCACAGACAGGTCTATGATGAGTGAAAATGAAAAGACCAGAGAGAAAATGGCATGCATAGAAAGTCGTGCAGAAACAGGGTTGGTGTAGAAGGAAAACAGATGAACAAAAAAGAACGACTGAAATAAATCAATGTTTCAGCTATGAGAATCGAAAGAAAAAAGAAAACTGTACATAAAAACAACTTAGACGCTCAAGACCTTTTCTAAGTTCCAAGGTTGTCAGCATTCCTCACTTTGCTCACAATACGCTCTTTTCAGAGCGTTGGAAACTGCAGGGATAGCTCCCTAAAAATGGCACCGCACATTCAGATATCATTTGCAATGCGGCAGTAATCACACTCCAAATTCATGTCCACATAATAAGATGTTCAAGCCTATTATCTCTGTGCTGCACACTCTCATTGTTATTGTCTGTTTTACTCGTAGCACTGGAATGAACAAAACTCCCTGATTGGTTGCAATAACATTTACATTGTCAGAGAAACATTCTCACAGATGCTCAGCATGGGGCTTCGGCTTGTTCGCAGTGGTTTGCGTTTGCTAATTATGTAATATCTTTTATTGTTTCAATGTTTTGGAGAGTATGAAGCAATGAAGTGCTAGGAACAGGCAACGCAACAACAAAGAAAATAATTCCTTTGCGATTCTCAGGTCATCACTTCAGGGAGAAGTGAGTTAACACAAGTAGCGGCTTTTACAAAAAACTGCTGTTTGTTACCGAGCCAAGAATGATTTGCTAAGACTCTCTGTAGTTGTTAGAATCAAAATGTTTGATATCAAGATGAAAAAAAAAAAAATCAACACTTGACCACAGTGCAAATTTTAAAACATATTTAATGTCTCTGTTGTATGATTACACAAAACAAATGTAATAGTCCATGGATTTATTTACCGATGACACACTTCTGCACTATTTTATCCAGTTCTCACATGGATTTCTTGCATAATCTCACTTCACTGTGTAGTGAACTCTTCAAAATGTAAAAAATCCAAAGAGATACAACCTTCACAGCACTTCACATCATTCAATGCTGCAGCTGCCTAACAGTTGAGAAAACTTTGTTAGAAGGGGGAGCCATTCCCTACTGCATGATTTCCTGATTTCTTCAGTTCTCTAGCTCATATTTTCTGAAGTTGAGTTTCTTTTTCTTTACTCTGCCAGTACCCAGCAGGGAACGATGTCCACAGGCTAGTGGACTAGAAAGTGTGGCGCCTTTGGTGCATTCAGGGGAGGAAACCCCTGACCCCATCCCCACCACCACCAAGGGAACTATTCCAGCCTGGATTAATGGCAGCTTTTTGAGAAATGGCCCAGGGAAATTTGAGTTTGGAGAAGACAGGTATTTACTCAACACTTTGAATCTGTTACACAAAGCACTCATACATTGTATTCCTTTACTATGTAAATGTAATAAAATATACATGATTGCTGCTTTATTGATGATATTCAGTTATACTTACCTAAAACGGCTCAGGAAACAAATGAGCTTATTTTAAACTATTATGTACTCAATTTTCTGTACATTCCTGCATCCTAAACAAGTCAAAGCTGAAATACCTAAACTCACCAGCCGTTTGTTAGGTAAACATTATTTAATCCAGGGTAGACATCCTTTTGTCTTGAAAACGTCCTTGTGGTCTACATAGATACAGTAGCATAAAGTAGCACACACATGTGGCTGAAATCTATTTCACAACATCACTAACTGGATTGAGATCTGCTGACTATGGAGGCCTTAGGAGAACAGAGAACATGTTTAGGAGACCAGCCTGAGATGTTTTGGGCTTTGTGATAAAATAATTTATCCTGGTGGAAATACCCATTAGAGGATGGGGGAAAAAATGGTCATAAAGGGATGGGCATGGTTAGCAGCAATATTTAGTAAGAAGTAATATCTAATGCTTAGGTGGTAATAAAGAGCTTAAAGTGTCAAAAGAAAATATTTTCTACACCAATTGAACTGTTAAGACAAAATGGATCCTTGCTTTTAATAACTTGGTTACAGCAGATTGTGACCCTAACAACAGAATGTTACAAGCAAATGGAGAATTGTCAGATCAAGTAACATTTTTGAATTTGTTACCGTTCACCTCAGATGAGCCTGTGTGAAAAGCTTTAGTTTGTCTTTCGGTGAAGGGAATGGCATCTAGTGTGGTTTGCTGCCGCTGTAGTCAATTTGCTTCAACTGTTTATATGTTCTGGCTTTAGATATGGTCTCCTGCATACCTTAGTTGTAAAGAGTATTTATCTGAGCCATAGTTACTTTTCAATTATTCTAAATCAATCTGCCTCCTCTGACCATTTTTCTTATCACTGCTGCTCACTGAATTGTTTTATATTTCTTTGATAAATGAAAGATGCACACAATGCAATGTTTCAGCAAACCAGACATTGCATTGTCTTGCTAAAATATACTTTTAAGCATCATTTGATAATTTAACTTTTACTTGTCTTAATATGTATTTTGTCTCTCTTCCATTAGTCGGTTTCGTCGCCAATTTTATTATTGATTCTAGTGTTTTATTTGTTGTTGCCTTCCAAAGCATTTATTTTCAGAGCTCAGTTGAGTTGATTTCCCAGTAAGGGATATTTTTTCCACATAACACCCTCTAGTTTATCTCACCTAAATAACTTCAGTGAAATGAAATAGCTTTTTATCTCTTTCAGATACAATCACTGGTTTGATGGCATGGCCTTGATGCACCGGTTTCACATCTGTGAGGGCAGTGTAACTTACAGCAGCCGGTTCCTACGCAGTGATTCATACAACCTCAACTCAGAGAAGAACCGCATCGTGGTCTCAGAGTTTGGGACTGTCGCCATGCCTGATCCTTGCAAAAATTTCTTTGCACGTTTCTTTTCCCGTTTTCAGATTCCACGTATGTATGACTTCTTTATTTATTGCATATTTCTGTTTGAAATATGCAGCACTAAGAGTGAACGTTTCAGTATTACACCAACACCATGGAGTCTCATGCATTATTGATCATCTGGGTTGTGACACCGCTGATGTTGGAAAGGCTTTTTCCTTATTTCTGTTCAAAGTAAACCATGAAGAAAAAACATTTAGATACCATCAGAATACACCTGAAATCTCAATGGTCAATTTTTTGCTGCCGAACTGAGCAAGAATAAAAATGCATAAAGTATTTGCTGCCTTGCAGATTGCCATAGTTTGTGAAGTCAGCAAATGCAGCATCCTTTGCATTGCAATAGAATTACATTAACCAGTTTAGGACATTTGTTGAATTAACAGCAGTGAATAAATTCTTAGTAATTTAATGTGGCAGTCTTGTCCAGAACGCAGCTTTTCAGCATAGAAAAAGAGGTCAGTTTAATTGGTTGTGCTCACAAGCATATGCAGAAATCATTTCTTTCTCATTGACTCATTTGCAGTTACATTGTGCTTGAAATGTGACTTCAACACGGAGATGGTCTAGTAATGAATGATAATTTGGCAATGCGAAATTGAGTGTTATAAAACGCTATCAAAATAACTTTTGTTTCATTGGAACAAGTACATTGTCAGTTCTTCAAAAATACAAATAAATATGTTAAAATGTACTTTATTAATCCCAGAATTGGTAAATTATTGACAAGAAGAAGTCATCCTGTGACAATAATGATAAATTCCAAATAATGTTTGTAAATTCCAAAACGAGGACTGGGATTGAGAGTTTTTTGCTGGAAGTATTTCTACACTAGTAATTTGATTAGATCACCACTAGATGCCTTGTTTACATTTATAGATTTTAATAAATACAGTTATTGTGTACTATTTAGCAGCATAGTTCCACATGGCGAGGTATCATCTGATAATGGGTAAGTTTTATTTCTTGATGACAGTTTGTGTTTGTTGGGCTGTGGCTGTTTGCAGAGAAAGACTTAAAGCCAAACAGACTATATAAGTTTTTATGGATAACCTGTGGGGAGTTTTGACATCACTGAAACAGAAAACACAAAACATCACAAAAAAGAAGACAGGAAAAAAAAACGTTAAGCCGATATCATCTATGGTGACTCAACTTTCAGATTCAGACTTGCAGTTAAGCACTAAATTATTCATACCCTCGGTAGATTTGAATGTAAAATAATTTTTATTCTTCCAAGAAACTTATTTCTGATAGAAAATTAAAATGGGTCCTCTCAAAATAATTAAAAAATTTAAAATTTTGCTGCTTTTGAATATTATCCATGTCTCAATAGTCTAAAAAATCTTTATTGACATTACATCAGTCCAGATATTTTTGTTCTTGCTGACCTGTTTTCTGCTTGTTTCCACTCCTAGTTTGACAGTTTATATTCCATATATCCTATATTATATGTTATACTTGATGACTGGAAACTGATTCAGGCCACTCCAAAGCATGAAGATGAAAAATAAGGCAACGTGAAATGAAATAAAACTAGCATATAATGTCTGGTTCAACCTGTTGCTGCTTTTAAATTAAGTTTACTAAAACTCTGTTTGAACAACTGCATAAACTCTATCAGTGTATCAAATAATTTTACTGAATACATGAAAATCAAATTTTACCCAGCAAAGAACAAGCAAGCAGTTATTAATTATATGTCTATTAGCTGCAAGCTATGTTTCTTGTATCCTAATTTGCAATGTTTACTCCGTATTTTGGCTAGTTGTTCTCTCAGTTTCTCTGCCAACTTCTTTCACTCTCTTAGCTCTCTCTGATGATGTTAGAGCATTAAAGAGTTTTTCTTGAAACTTTTAACTTTTAAAGCTTTTTTCAGAAAAAAAATAAATAAAAAAAGGAAGCAAAAATAATTTGAAAGTATGAGTTATTGACATGTGATGTGGTGCCAGGAAGCGAAGTGGAAATGGTGGTAAGAGATTGCTAGGCTGCCCTCAGGTGCTCAGGGGGAACGTGTTCAGGCCCAGGAATGTGCAGGATGAATGAGATAAAAACAAGTCATAAGCACATGGTTCTGAGGTCCACACATTCTTTGTTAATGTTTTAAAGCTCTCATTTACATGTTGCTAACGAGGCATCTGGGACAAATCCCTTAAAGAGTTGCAGAAATCAAACAATCAAAGAAAATAAGAACATGCATTTATATTTTACTGCTCTTGTCCTTGATTGCATAAGAGGTGCAATGAAAGTCTGCAAAATACTAATGAAAGCCTGTGTGTGTGTTTGCGTGTGTGTCCATTATTATTATTATTATTTAAGCAAAAAGAAAACATTCTTAATGCATTCTGTGTAGAAGTGATTACTGAAAATTTGGATTTAAACTTCTGCAAATTTAAGAACAACAAGCTACTGGTTTGGATGAGTATTTTCTTCTCTGACCGAAATGTTTTGAAACACTACATGTTCCTGTCATCCACATGTGTGAACAGAGCCCACAGATAATGCAAATGTGAACTTTGTCAAGTACAAGGGAGACTACTATGTCAGCACAGAAACCAACTTTATGAGACGAGTGGATCCGCAAACCTTGGAGACAAAAGAGAAGGTGGGTAGTTAAAGATTCAACAAAGTCTCTTTATGAGACAGAGAGCTGATAAGAAGTCAGAGACTGAAGAGAAATGTGACAAGCATGAAGGTTAAAATGTATTTTTTATTGTCATTTCATGGTTAGGTGAACTGGAGTCAGTATGTTGCTGTAAACTCAGCCACAGCACACCCACACTATGACCGTGAAGGAGCAACATACAACATGGGCAATTCGTACAGCAGAGATGGTGACCTAGTTTTCTGTTTGCATAACCTCCCATGTAAACCTGTCAACCTCAACATTAAAGTGAAGCAAGTACTACTTTTTGAAAGACGCTTATTTTTCTGCGTCACTATATCTTGCAGAAGTATTGATGAATCTTTTCACATTTCAATTACTTCTATTAGAATCTTATGCTATTGACCAACAGAGAATAATGTAAAATTGTAAATTGGAAGGAAAGTTATTTGTGAATTAACAAAATGGTTCACAAGGAAAAAAATCTGACAATGTCAATATTGTAGCTGTTCTGTTTTGGGGAAAATCTTTATAAGGTTGCGCCTTCTTTATAAGGCACATTCATGTTTTGTGTGAAGTAGCTCAATCTCAGTCAGACTGGATGGGCAGCTTCTGTAAACATGAGATTTTAAATCTTGCCACAGTTTCTTGGGTGAATTCAAGTCTGACCTTGGCAAAGGCATTTTATGCATGAATATGCTTTGCACTAAACAATTCCAGATAAAGTGTTCCTGAAAAATATTAGTTTTGGTCAGAGAACACTGTACATAGAATGTGACAAAATAATTTTAGTTTAAAAAACAGAAAGAAAAAACAAAGTGCTTAGTTAGGCCCCAGTACTTTGTTCCAAATAACATACAGACTGATACCATGAAAAAATGTAAATGGCTTTAGGGGATATAAATACATTACAAAAAGCATTATAAATCTGCTTTTGGTTGGAGTAATTTACAAACCAGAAGACCTGAAATCACATTTCTGTCTTTCTGTCATTAATTATCCTGTCTAATGTTTACTGTATGTGATCCATGCTGTTGGTGTAAACGTGTCCATGAAAGCATCGTAACAAAATGTGGGGGTTTTCTCGTGGATTTCTCCAGGTTTTTTCTACACCATCATCCGGATCCCTCCTGCTGAGAAAGCGGCAGCAAAGGAGGACTCGGCAGACCTCAGCGGAGCCAAGGTGATCTGCTCCATCCCTGCAGCTGAATCCAGAAAACCTTCTTATTATCACAGCTTTGGTGAGATGCACATTTGGGCATGATAACTAGTCCCCGCTCTTTACCTAATTGGCAGCTTAGATATGTAAAGAACTAAAATAATTTGTATGGTTTTAATTATTTTATTTATTACTTAAATACTTGTATTCTCCTGTCATAGCTTCCTTTATTTTTAGTCACACTCTGTTGTTCTACCTCCAATTCGCAGAAAAGCAACACCAATTTCATTCTCCTTGAGAGTTTTACAGTGTCTTGTCGATATATTTAAACCTATTCAACTTCAGGAGGTTGAAATTAAACAATTGTTTTTCTTGTCTGCATTTCAAATAAAATTACAAATCATGTGGATGAAACCAAAATTGAAAATTTTTTTGGCATACATGATAATGTGGTGGAAAATCAGCACAGCACATCACCCTAAAACAAACAAACAAAAAAAAAACAACTTCCAGTTGTGATTTCTCTGTAAGATGGTCCTACAAAATTTTGATTGAAAGGGTCTAATACAAATTTTTACATCCCCTGGACAGCCTAAGGGGGCAAAAGAGACTAACAAAACATAACCTATCTAGCAAGCATATAAACAGCAGAAAACTGGGATAAAATGAAAGGCATGTCAGATCAAAAAGTCACATAGAAGAGTGAAAATGGCATTCTGGTCTGCAGAAACAAATCAGAATGTATGACATCCAAATGGCCAAAAGGCCCAGAAGCTTCAAAGTCACAGATCTGAAGAGGACTGCTAATTGATGATTTGTGTGAAACCTGGGAAGCAGCACCCAGTTACAAAGAAGGAGGGGGCTAGAATAAAACATATAACAGTACATCTCTTAAAAACAAACATCTACTGGGATGTGAGGCAAATGCACGCCACTTTTTTTCATTTTCTGTTATTTTCTTTATTTGTAAAAACTAATGAAAACCAAGTAAAAAAATTCTTTCCACTTTCAAATTGTGCATTACTTTGTGTTGGTCTATTACATAAAGCTGTAATAAAGTGTCTAGAAGTTAGTGTGACAAAATTTTACATTTATAGCATTCGTTTTATGAGTGCTATAAAGCCTTTTCTGCTGGACACTCTACCGCCTAAAAGGACTCGAATAGGGACAATTTTTTGGCTATATTCCAAACACACAGCTTTACAAAATGTTCACGATAATGTTTAGTTTACCCGGTTGTAGTTTGTGTTTACTCGTCTGCGTTTGCTTACCTTTCTATCCACAGATCAACACTTACAAGCACTTTGCAGTTATATTTAGCGGCCGTGCTCTTTGTGGGAGTACGCAACAAAAGAAAACAAAATTCAAGCAGCAAGAAGATTTGGGCTGGGAGAATTAAACCCTCCAACAAACAAACGCATGAACACAGATCTCAGTGAACTCAGCGGCATCAGAAGCTCAGAGCACAGCATGGAGTCTCAGGCAGTGCGGAAAGTTGCTGCCGCATTTGAAAGACCGTCGGCGGAGTAAAATGTGGAGGAGTCTGTTTTTAATGGTTGCACAGCGTATGATTGGACATTACAGGTCAGCTGATACCCATAGGGGGAACAAAGTAGCCATTAAAAATCAAGCACTGGGCCAATGCCAGTCATCTAAAGCAAATAAGACTCCATTACTTGGCTGATTTAACACAGTGTTGCTCCATTTGTTCCCTGATCACATCTCAGTCTATATTTCTGGCGGACCACCCTGTCCCACCAGACTTCTGGGCACCGAGAAATCCCACATGTCAGGAAAACATTGTGCAGTTGTACAACAAAATCTAATATTAAATTTGTCAGAGGAGTTCCAGGTCGTGTTCCAGTTCTTTTTTTTTTTTTTCAAAACTCTTTTGTCTGAATTTTTACCTATGAAGCGAAAGATGGAAAATGTCATAGCTGGGACCAGAAATATTACATTTGCAAGCTGATTTTGATGCATGTGGCTTCCTCCAGTCAGAGAAGAAATAAGTTAACAGAATTAGATGCTGAAGGGACTGAACAAAGTGCAGCTGCTTGTCGGTGTGTGTGCAGGTACGGAAGTCGTTGCAAAGATTGTTTTGATGGATCACAAGGCCTCTCTGTAATTGAGACCTGTTTTATTACATTTGGATATCACTTTATCAGGATTAGTTACTCTTTTCAGTGACTTTTCTTTTAAATCTATGCCGTACCAGTTAGAGCTTTATATACACTCATCATCAGGGTGAATGTATTAAGTTGGTCCAATTTGAACACTTCTTTCTTGTACACTGTATTAGTAAAGTAACATAAATCTTTAATAATTAAAAAAAACTTGAACTGAGTGAACAAGAGCTAAAGTCTGTCTTACATTCTATTCAAATTGTAGACATTTTCTGAAATATATCCATTCACCTGATAATATTTGCATAAATACACCTTAAAATGTAGCTTAAAAACTATTTGTGGCCATCAACAAGTTTCTAGTACAACTGTGGCTGGATATCTTTTTGGCAGAAACTAATTAGTTTCCTGTCACAGAGTTAGATTTTAGCCAAAGCTCAAAACATTTGAGCAGGCTTAAAGGGAATCCATTTCAATATTAACCTGTTTTATCCATTTAAAACCCAGTTTGGTTGTTTGTTTGTGATCACTGACCTGTTGGATCACATAGTTGTGTCTTAGCTATTTGTGGATTTCAGGTTAAGGTTTTTAAAATTCAGTTCAGCAATGCAATACTGAAACTGGTACCAGAACAGCCCCATAATAGCATGATGGTCCCACCACCACACATAACAGTTGCTTAAGTGTTATTAGTTCAGCTTGAAGAGTTTAGCTTCACTCTTTTGGTCACGCTTATTGTCAATGAGGCCAGATAGGCCAGCATTTGTCACATCTGACCATAAAACTTTTTTCTAGGAGGCATTCAAACTCTTCATGCCTCCCAGACAGACACATAAAGAAGTGCTTTGCTCATTTTCACCTATTTGTGCTATCAGTTGATGAGTGTTTGCATTAAATAATTTAAATTTGGTGTTTTACATTAAAGAATGATTAAGAAACACATTAAAATTAGTTTTTGAATAAAGTGTCCTAATATTAAGTCTCTGCAGTTGTCCGTATTGAAAATTGTGGAAATGCAGTCTCAGTTGTAAGCCAGGAAAAAAAAACCCCGAAACAATCTAAAACAGTTCTGCCAATTGTGATACAAAAAAAAAGTGTTTCTCAGCTCCTTGTAAAAAGAATTTTGACCAAATATTAGTGGAGGTGTATGCATACAGTATGACATTGTGTAGATTATAGAAAACTGTCATTAAATTCAAACTTATTTAGCAAGTTATTGGTTTAAAAATTACTGAAGATGTTGGCTGTGTTAAGAATCTACCCCAAATTAATAGCTCAACATATGCAGGTAATGACTGTGTAATTCAGTCATTACCTGAATTTTATATTCCTTGCTGTCTTTGACAAAAGTCTTGGAAAACTTTAATGCGCTACGTAAGAAATGAGCAGTTCTTCACCTTGTTCTTTCTAATGCATACGTTTCCCCCTGTGTTTTCCCGTTTCTTTCCAGTCATGTCTGAGAACTACATTGTGTTCGTGGAGCAGCCGATAAAGCTGAATGTGCTCAAGTTCATGCTCTACAAGATCATGGGACAAAGTTTTCAAAACATCCTGAGCTGGGAGCCACAGTACGGCACCATTTTCCACCTGGTCGACAGGCACACAGGGAAGGTGCGTGACAACAGCTTCTGAGCTGCTGAAAACGGCTTAAATAATCAAGAGATTTAGTAATCGCTAGAGGGCAAACAGTTCAAGAAACATTCCTCTTAAACTCTAAGCAAGGTGTGGGTGACATCTTTTGTTTTGTTTTTGTTTTCTGGTATTTGTACAATTTCAGACTTTTGAAAAAAAAAAAAAATTTAAAGTTCAGATCATGGGTTCTTGAAGAAACTTGTTTGAAGTTATCGTACAACAGCATCTGATAAACATTCAGCAGCTTTATACTCATCAAAAAGGAAGCAGTTCCTCAAGTGATCTTTTTTTTTTCTTTACAGTTTAAAAGATTTTTCATTTTAAATCCAAAAAATTTAAATAAACTAGAATTTTTCTTCAAAAATCTGAAAGGAGTTTAAAAATGCCACAACCTCCTTTGTCCCCCCCAACCTGTTATTTAAGCAGTTTGGAAAGCCTAAACTTCTGTGTGTGATCAAATTCAACGAGTACAATGAAGTGCAATGGAACTCACAGTCGCACGTAGCTGCTGAAAAAGCAATAACAAAAATTTGAAAGCTGTGCATAGATCTGTGCATGCACGATTACTTTTTTTTCTTATTTGTTCTGATGAGGACACACTCGGATGCTGGAGCCTTTCCTCAAACATTGTTACTATCAACTTCTTTGCCTCATTACACAGAGCACCCAATAAAGACAGGGGAAAAAAATAAATAAAGGAAATTCTGAAAAAGTTAAGGTGCAGGAGAACATCAGCAGATGGAACTCATCTCCAAATATTTACCAGAGTCAGCTCACTTCCTGCCAACTTGTTTGTCTGATGGATTTTTACAATACTAGCATTTCCTACTGTTCAGTGGTTCTAACTGGTCCAACAGGAGAGCAAAGTGAAATATCGAACGGCACCGATGTTCACACTGCATCAGATCAACGCCTATGAGGACAATGGCTTCTTGGTGATGGACATGTGCTGCGGGGATGACGGCGTCGTCATTGGAGACTTCACCCTGGAGAATCTGCGGCGGGAATCAGGAGACGATATAGACAAGGTGGACTAATGCCTTCCGTTGAAAATCTGAGCTCAGTTATGTGTTGAACATTTTCTTTTTCCCATTTTGTCACATAACAAACTTAAATATATTTTCTCAAGATTTTACACGATAGACAAGCCAAAGCAGAACATAACCTTCAAAGTCTTTTGTAACCTCGAAAAGGTTTCCTGCAGCTCATAGTTCTCACAGCTTTATCACAACTAACCATGATAAATAGTTTATATCTGTAGTTTGAAGAAATGTGGAAAAAAAAACAAACAAAAAAAACAAACAAGGGGAGTGAATATGTTTGCAAGGCATTTGTAATTAGCAACATAATGAAGTTTTTGTTTTTCAAGTTGTGTTTGTTAACAAAAAAATGTTAAATATTCTTGTGTTGTTTTTTTTGAAAAAGAAAAAAAGGTTTATGGTACTTTGAGCTTGTAAAGTGTCTGCTTTCAAAAGTGTGGGAGAGATTTGTTTTAATCAACAAAAACATTAATCAAACCATCAAAGTCTGTTTTTTTTTTTCCAGTAGTTCCGAGTCATTACACAAAGTAGCTACAAGTTTTGCAGCTTTTCATCTGTGATGTCTGACAAATGTTTTTGTTTATTTATTTATTTTTATTTTGCAGTTTTACAATTCCTTGTGCAGAAACCTTCCAAGGAGATACGTGCTTCCTCTAAATGTGGACGAACAAACTCCTCTGGACCAAAACCTTGTCATGCTGCCAAACTGTAAAGCCACAGCAAAGAAGACAGATTCTGCGGAGGTGGGATTCTACAGTATTCACTTTTCTGTACGGTCACTGCACTTCCAAAGTAATATGTTTAAGTGTAAAGAATCAGACCTATAATCATGATAAATACAGGCAATTCCCTCCCACACATTCCAAGCAATTACCCAGCATAATGAGATAAGCTACTTTCTGCAAGACAGTAATTTCATGACTTATCACTGGCAAAAATGATGTCCACCATGCAGTGAACAATTGCCGTTTAATAGCTTCTCTGAACCCCTCCCCTCCCCACACACACACACACTCTCTTTTCGGTCTGTTTTCTTATGGCACAATAAAGAAAGAAATGGTGATGTCTAAGTTGTCATGGCTACCTGAGCAATAGTTTTCTCAGTATTGGTTCTTAGACACCTTGTGTTACATTCACCTTAAAAAAAGGGAAAGTGTTGCTGATTTCCACTGAGAACAAATGAATATTGCATATTGCACTTAATTGGAACTGAGTTTGAGAGGAAATGTGCATGTTTTTATTTGAGGGATGATTTGCTGCAGGGATCCATTCGTCTTTAGCAGGCAAGAATTGAATTTTCAACATCCCTAGAGAGCAGTGCGATGTAAATTAGACCTTTTAGGGGATGGGGGGGAAACCCTCCTCTGCATTAAATTCTGACCCAACAGGTTTACATGACCCACGAGGAGCTTCACAACGATGAGCTGCTGCAGTACGGTGGCCTGGAGTTTCCTCAGATCAATTACGACAAGTACAACGGCAGACCTTACCGCTACTTCTATGCATGTGGCTTTGGGCACGTCTTTGCTGACTCACTGCTCAAGATGGACGTCCACACCAAGGAGCTTAAGGTGCTCTATTATCCAGCGACAACTTAGATAGAGCTCACAGTTAAATGCAGCAGTTTTACAAAAGAACTCTGTAAGCTGGATTTACAGCCTAAAACTGGCTCCGATAAAAGGTCTGCAATCTCCCCTGTTTAGGTGTGGCGGTATCCAGGCTTGTTCCCGTCTGAGCCTGTCTTCGTTGCCTCGCCCGACGCTGCAGAGGAAGATGATGGAGTGGTCCTGTCAGTCATTATCACTCCTAGAAAGGTAATTTAACAAAAAACCCACTGACACGAACCAGCAGCACTTATTGTCAGCCTAAAGTGCCTCTCAAAAGCGTTCATAAACCTCTCACATTTTCTTTACAATCACAAAGAGCAATGTATTTTTGTAAGATTTTAAATGATTTAAGTGATTAAAATCACATATAGGATATATACCAATTTTTCAACCCCGTACTATTCTATCTATTTACCTGAACTTGTATGCAGTATTTCACAACTGCATACAAGGGTGGTGCTCTGGTCAAATGAGACCAAAACTAATCTTTATGGCTTATATACAAAATATTATAAACTAACACTCCACATCACCCTGAACACACCATCCACACAGCACAACAAAGATCTCCAGCTGGAGAGCAGCAAAATGTGTTTCTACAAAATACTGACTACATATTTACACCAAATTTAAAAAGTATTTTGACATTTATCCTATGCCTCCTTCTTCTGCCTTCTGTTGGTCTTTTCACACAAGATCCACTGAAGTTTGTTGCTGTATTGTGAACGAAGGTTCAAGGGGTATGAATACATTTCCAAGGCAGTGTAAGTAGGTTTTAATCAAGTGATAATAAAACCTACTTTGTGAGGTGTGTAGAGAAGCAACATTGTTAGCGAGTATTTAAACTTTGTTTTCCACTTATGCACCTCTAATACTGTTGAAGGGAAAGATAGATGCACTGCTACTTTTAGTGAGACTGTGCTCCTTTTGCAACCCCTTTATTTATTTATTTATTTATTACTTATCACATTTTATCTCCTCTTGTATCTGTTTCCAGGAGAAAAGTACTTTCTTACTCGTTCTGGACGCCAAGACCTTCACCGAGCTGGGGAGAGCCGAGGTCCCTGTCAATATCCCATATGGGACCCATGGACTGTTTAATGAGATGGGCTAGATGTGCCACTGTTTGAAGCTCTATGGCAAACTGCTGAGAGTAAACCAGCAAGAAATCCACTTTATCCACAGAATGGAATATTTCTCTTGATATCGCTGCCTATAAACATTCCTGTAATGAAAAAAAGGAGAAGACGTAAGACCAGGGGAAAACTGCACACTCATAGTATTTGTTTGTTCCTCTCTGAATGAAATTGATGCACTTTCTTACTACGTCCTGTTGTACCAGTTGGATGGTGATCTTTTAGAGACTTAAAGGCACTTTTAATTTGCTAATTACTTTCTCAAAAAATGTGTAATGTCCCTTTCAGAAAAAAGACTGAGCACCTTGCACTTGAAAGGACTAGAAAACAATAAATTAAAATCAATATACACTTTAAAAAAGACTAAACATTTTTTTCTTTTAAAGTGTTTTTGCATCACCACACCATCAGAAACACTATACTCCCATAGAGAAGAAAACAGCACTTAGGAAACAAAAATGCATCAGAGAAAATTCAATTTCTGTCAAAGTAATGTGATAAAAATGAACAGCGTCTGAAATGGCTGCAAAATAAATGGATCTAACAGGTCAATAGCTTTCTGAGAGTCTAGTGGAGGTTGCAATATTCTGTGTTGTCTTACTGAAAACAACCCAAAACAAAGCTGCCGGACACATACACGTTGACATTTAGGGCCACATATGAGAGCAACGGCAGCTTGTATTGAACTGTGAGCTAAGCAAAAACATGTTCAACCCATAATGACAACTTAAACTTGTTGCCCTTCAAATCCTCTCCTGGATTGACTTTACTGATCTTTTTTTAAAACTCCTGCAGTGATTTGAATTAACTGATTTAAAGTGACTCTTTGTTCTTTTCAAGCACTTTGTGAAAAAGCTGAGAGGGTTCAAAAATGTCAAGTCTCATAAATATGGATATATTATGGCTTATGCATTTAAAGTGCTTGGAAAGTGATTATAAACCAAGGGGTTTTGGTAAGTTTTAAATATGTCACAACTTTAGACAACTCAAACTGAAAGAGGTTGTGCAGAGGTTTCATGTTTAGCCTGTCCCTATTACTCCTAACTAAATGAAACAGGGTGGAACAGGGCCATAATGCAATATTTAGATTAATTTACCAATTACATAGCAGCTCTATATTATCCTAGGGAATTAAAAAAACCTCTGTTTTTTGTCATTATTCTCTTCTCCAGCTTTGTGTCCTGATAAATTTACTTTATGGGTCTCCCATGACACAAATTAATTACTTCACAATTCTTGATCTAATCAATCATGCTTACCTTCTGTGAGTGTTTGACTGCTCGTGTGTAAGGGGTGGTTTTCTGTGTATTCATCCCTAGTCTGTTGCTAATCTGAGAATGGGTCATATTAGTTAACGGTCCCAGAAGATAAACCAGAAATCAGGCTTATGTTAGTGTGTTTCTGGATACAGTGTCATGTTAATATCTGCTCAATTGCAGATTTGTTCTGTGTTTAATGTTTTGTTACATATAAATGTTTCAGATCATCAGATGAATTTTAACATAACAAAAATAACATGCAGTTTTCGAATGATACTATTTATTTTTTAAAGGAAAGAAAGCCATTCAAAACAAGCTATTGCTCTGTGAAAATGAATAAATAAATACATTTGTCCGCCAAGCCCTGTAAGTAGTTGTCCCATCAAGCATTTGTGCAAAGTGGCCAAAAGTCATTTAGAATCTTGTGAACACTTTTGTGATCATTTCTCACTGAATTCTTTCTATTCGCCTACGTTGTTTAAAAACATGGACAGCTGATCCACATCCAGACTCTGACTAAACCTTTACAAAATGTTTAAGACCCTTGAAAATGGACTTTGTGGAATCAGAATCTGAATTCCTCTTATTGTCATTGTGCACAAAAGAAAGTGCTACAAAATAATAATTAAAAACAAAAATAGCAATCCTTTATATTAATGTCCTGCTACATAATCCAAGTATGCTGTAACTTAAGGTCATAAACTAACTTAAGGTCAGATTTTCTACTAGAGGTTGGTTCAACTTTGGCAAGCTGTACAGCTCATGAAGCATGAATGCAGCATGAAACCATAACTCTATCGCCACAAAATGCTTTGCAATTATCTTGTTCTTCTGAAATTATGTTAGTTTTCACATTTTCTAAAAGGTTTTACTGTAGATAAAATCTTCTAGATAATCAAGAGGTTTTTTTGGTAAGACATTCCTTTCTGTTCCTTTAGGTCAATATTTTAATTAATTGTGAACTCTGACCTTAACTGACAAGTCAACTCATTTGTCAGGTTTATTTTTATAGCGTCTTTCAGCAACAAGCTGGCAATTGTAAGCACTTTATACAACAAAAAACATAACACAGTAACCAATTATAAAACAAGCGATAAAGACTATATAATGTCAAATACTGTCATCGAAATCAAGAATAATCACCATCAAATATTTATCAAATATATTGATCAATTTTCTGGATTTTATTAATCAAAAGCAGCTCTCAACAGGTGGTTTTTAGCCTTGATTTAAAGGAACTCAAAGTAATCAATGTATCCAAAAGAAGACGATTTTCTCCAGGTCTTGCTGGGACATTCAAACTTTAATCCTGGAAATGTTCTTCAGGTGACAGAAGGTCGACTTTGTAATTCAACTGGAGAAAGTTATGGCACAGTCCTATAATTTGATTGATTGGTTCTTAGCGTCTGTTCAGTCAGGCATGCAGTGCTTTAGACGTTGTCCTCCTCTCTTTTGTGAGCTCCTGGATGAGTCGGGAGTACAATCTTCAAGCACTCTTGGTGGGTTGTCCAATCCTGAGAAGGTTCATGATTTCCTAACTTTTAGACGATGGCTTTTGTTGTTCACTTTAGTCAGATAATAACCATTAAATCATTTAGGGACAATCAGTAGAATAAAAAGAAAACATACACAACCACTATTTAAAGCAGTATTTTTTTAAAAAGAATACAGATAGAGATAACAGGAGTTGATGTCTAGATATGAAAGGGTGTGACTGCAGCTAATGGTTAACCTGAATTATACTATAGAGCAGGCTAATTTCAGTGGCATGTAGTCACATGTATGTATGACATGGCTGAGCTGTTTCATACTTTATTCTGTTTGCACAGCAGAAACAACACAGACTTTTCTGTCATAGAGTTATCTTTCTATTATTGGTGTGAACCCATTACCACCCCTGTGAATTTTTTTTATTAAAGTCAATCTAAAGTCATAAATAAATGTTGGCCTTTTTAAATCTTGACCACAGTATGACACGCACTCTAAAAGTGTTTCTGAGAACATTTTAAACCACATGATTGTCAGTCTTGCTTTCAAGGTGACAGTTTCAGACTGACTAAGCTTTTATTTGACCCCTGAGAGCAAGCCTGGGCTCCATAGTAGCTCTCCTGCTGTTATTGCTTTTAGCCTTAACTTTGACAACTATTTGAATTATTATTTCATTATTATACTCTGAATTTTTAATGATACCATGTACATTCAGCATATTAGCCACACTTCTCTGAAGCTGAGTGTGATTACTCTCAATGGTGAGAACAATGAGTTCCTTATCTGGCTTTGTAATCCCCGACTGTCACAGCTTTGTGCCATCTTATTTTGACACAGTTATCTGGCATGTGTTTGTGGTGCAAATAGGTATGCCTCCACTGCACATAAGTATGCCTATTAATTGAAGAGTATGCAAGTAGGGGAGTCATGTAAAGGCGTGCGTGGGGTGTGTGTGTTTCCCTTAGGGCTTTTTCTAATTGCGCAAGTAGAAAAAAAACCTGCAAATGTATAATGTAGTCAGAATGGGGTGTTTAAATATCCTCAGAGATCATGAATTGTGCAAGTCAACAGAAATGAAATCTGACCTTGAACCTGACAGGGAGAAAAATGAGTTGAGAAAAATATTCATTATAGCACTATTTTGGAAATAGAGAAAAAAATGGTTTGATTCAGGAGTTTTAGCTGTTAAATAAAAAAGGAAATGGAACTAGATACTTATCATGCATATCCCTAAACTCTTCTACCCTACAGAGTTAAAATTAGAGCAATACATCAATTTAAGACATCTCATGTAGTCTGTATGAGTCACATACGCTGCAAATCCTGAAATATTCATTCTCCTTGATTTTCTTCACAATTTGTTATGCTAAAGCCACAAACTTCAATGTGTTGAATTGGAATCTTGTGTGATAGACAAACTCTGACATAATATTCTAATTCCAATTATTTTTTACAATTGGAAATTGAATAAAAATCATACTTGTTTTTATTTTTAATATTTTTTCTTAACAAATAAAATACCTTTATTTTGATTTCCCAACTTCCTTCAGAAGTCATCTAAACAGTAAAGTTAATCAGAATCTGTGTGCGATTTAATATCAATATGAATACAACTCTTCAGTGAAGGCCTCTGAGGTTCTTCAGAGAACGTAAGTGAAAGTGAAAACATAACCTTGTTAAGACCAGGGAACATAATAAAATGTCAAGGATTCCATTGTGGAGAAGAGCAAAGCAGGGTAAGATTATAAAACTACATTTCTTGCTTTGGTTATCTCATGGAGTTCAATTCAGTTCATCATGGGAGGAAAATGAGTACTGTAGATTATCTTGAACACGTCCCCATGGCAAAACTTGGTGCTGACAGCACCATACTATGGACATGGTCCGCTTCGGGGAAGCTGGTCATACTTGATGCCAGGATGGACCTGAACACAGCACAGCTAGAAAGAAAATCTGCAGAAGTCTTAAAAAGACTTGAGTGGTGGGGAAGTTCATCTGTTCTAGAAAAATATAAAAATCACAACTTTTCTTTCTCTTCCCTAATATGCACTACATTATGTGATTGTAATTCACATAAAACATGAAAAGATATACACAATAACATGTGAAAAATATTCCATGGTTACAAAGACTTTGTTCTTGAATTTCAAATGTATGACTTTCAGAGATAAGCACCTCTGCTTCTGCACAGGAATAGACCGTACCCGTCACTGCAGCACTTTTCCACGACATTTAGAGGGTATTCATGATGGTGGGACGATGCTTTACACAGTGCTCATAATGCAGCGACTTCAAACTCAGGGGACAACTACAAGCCAGGGCCAATATAGGCAGAATGAGGCTGATGCTGGCATTATAATGGTGAGCTCTTTTCCCTGTTGGGCGAGAGCCCAGGCTGACAGTCAAACGTCATTATGAGCTGGTGGCCATGCAGTTTGTCACTGTCATCACATCCAAATGGAGACTTTGTTTTCAAGATTTGTAAAGATTTATGACATTCTGGGCAGGATTTAAGCAACGATGTGCAACAAAGTCATTTTGTCTGATGCAAAGCCACGCTGAAAAATGGCAGATTCAGCTGGTTGTGGGCTTTCCTATTTCCTCTGAGCCAATATGTGCTCTATGAAATGAGACATTGTATGCGTTTTTTTTTTTTCTTTTCTTTTCATCATTTTACTGATGTGGGGGAGCATAGATGAGATATGAAGTGCTTGGTTATTATCGAAATGAATTGTGACATTCTCATCATTATCGCTGTCTCCACCTTTGAACTCTAGGCCTAAAATAATTTGCAGATGCGGGTACTGGGGAAAAATCCTGATGTTGGCCTGAAATATCAATACACCCAATGCCCTTGCCAAATTCCTTGAAATAAAATGGTTACTACTTTAAAGGATGTTGAATGGTTTTGGTATAAGGCTCCACACAGTATCCTGTAAAGGTATTAAAAGTCTATTTGGACTTTTTCCACATTTTCTGACGTTGCAACCCTTGGTGATAATGAATTTTAAAGGGATTTTGAAATAAAAGAAACAAAGTAGAGCACATTTGTGAAATGGAAGCTAACACAATCTTATTTCTTTAAATCAAAATTCTGAAGTGTTGCATGCGTTTGTATTTATGTTTATTACTGGGTCCATACTATGGAGAACCACTTTTCATCTTTTGAGGTATGTCTCCGCCGACTCTGCATATCTACAGGCTGACATCTTTGCCCATGCTTCTTTGCAAACCAGATGAAGCTCAATCAGATTAGACGTAGGGCATCTGTGAATAACAATTCTCAGGCCTTGTCCCAGTGTTTTTATTGGACTAAGCTTTAGCCTTTTGTTGGTTGATTCCATCACTTGAATCTGATTTGATCAAATCCATTCATTGTATCTCTGACTACGTGCTTAGTGTTTGTATATTATGAACCTCCATCAAGGTTTTAAGTCTTTCACAGCATCTAACAGCCTCTTAACTGCTTCATAAACCCTGACCAGCTTCCCCCTCCATGCTAAAGAAAAACCTCTACAGAATGCTACCATTATGTCTCATTGAGGGAATGGCGTGGACTATTGGGTGATGAGCAGTGTATTAGACAAACAGTCTCATCATTTCTGTTTGCTATATATAGCTGGCAGCAAACTAGAAAAATGCCTCTATATCTTTCTTTCCGCTCAGCCTCTCTTCCATAAAAGCCAGCCTTGTAATATTTGTCAGGCAAAGCAGGGCTTTTGTCAACTAATCTATGAATCTCTGTAGCTCCTCCAGAGTTACCATGGGCCTCTTGGCTGCTTCTCTCACTAATCTTTTCCTTTCCAGCATGTCTGTTTAAATGGCAGTATTAATATGTGTGCAGCTCTGGTAAACACTTAGATGATGGCTACAACAGAGCTCTGTTAGATGTTGAAACCGTGGGATATTTTTTTAATAACCTAACTCTGTTTTAAGCTTCACAACAATTTGAACATCAACAAAATGGTTTTTTTCCCCCCTTAAAGTTCCAAACGCAGTGTCACATGTAATCAAAGATATACATCAGGGGCCGTTTGAGGTCACTTTTTCACATGCCGCCGTCTCACCCCCTCACATCCATCTCTCTGTCTTTCACTCTCTCTCTCAGCAGGAAAATTGCAACATTCTGTAGGGAAACATTTATTATTGGGCTTCTGTGGGAACCGTGTGCGCCGCTCTTTCCAATGAGAACGCCTTCTCGCAGCGCCCTCTGCTGGATCAACGACGCCCCCCCCCCCCCCTCCTTCCTTTATAAAGTGCTGTGGATGCCTCGACACGCGTGCAGTCAGTGAAAAAGACGCGTTCGCTCCTTCCTCAGGAGCGCACAGCTTTGAGAGGAATCCAGTGGAGGGAGAGAAGGGGAAAAAACTAGTCATCGGGGTTGTAGCACTTTCAGACGAGTTCTTTCCACCTCCTTTAATATGCTGGCACAGATAACAGATTTTTTTGTAAGGCACTTTGGGAACTGTTAGTGGGACAAACTGCCTGCAAGGGGGGCAAGAAAGGCGGCCAGACTGAGCCCATAATGCGGACACATCACGTCTCAGTAGTTTGTCGGTATGAACGCAGCGCAGCGGACCCCGAGAAGCAGCTTTCATGGATTCACTAGCTGACTGCATTTAATTTCTTTTACATTTTTTTCGAGTCTAAGGGAATTTTTTTCTGACTTGTTCAGTAAAGCAAAAGCAAAGGATTGTGGATTTTCCATCTTTTTGGGCGTCGAGGATTATTATTTTTTTTCCCTTTTCTATTGGGGGACGTGTTTTAGTTTTTGAACAAATTAGGATATTTATTCTTGTGTTTTCCTCAGTTAGACTTTGTCAGGAATCTGGAGAAAGGAATAAACCTTTGAAGAGCGGGAGATATTAGTCTAATTGGAGTCTTAACAATTTCAACATGAAGTCTGGCACACTGTGGATGTGCTTCTGCGTTTTTCTTGTGCTCTTAGGTAAGAAGTATAACATTTAATGTTATTATTCTTTTTTATTTTGAATTTCCTTAGTAAATCACAAAAGCGTTATAGTTCTAAGGGATTAGCGTCACTTTGATCAAACTAGAAGTATCTGTCAGTCCAAAGTTAATGTGCTTGTTGTGATGGCAAAAGCTGATCGACTCAGTTATATAATGACTGATGTCAATTACAGCAACACATTGCAAATTCGCTTATTTTTAAGCAGGTAAATGTTGAAGCAGCAGAGATTCTACAACGGACGTAAGGAGGTTAATATTATTCTTATTTTAACAACGAGCTGTTTCGTATAAATTCAAAGCAAAATATTCAACATTGTTTAATGCAATACGTTTTTATCTTTCTGTTTACCACCTCTAATATATGTATAAGAAACACAATAATTATGCTCACGTATTAAAATCCTGTAACTGACGAATTAATTTTTTCTACTAAACTTTTATGTAACATTGGCTTTGCACCCAGGATCGATACAGCACACCCTTTTGCTCTCCGCTGCTCAATTCACAATGTCATCACAAGGGGTCTCTCTTGTCATTTCACCAAAACTATCTGCACTTTGCCTGCAAAGGTGGGTTCGCATCCTGAGTAAAAGTCAGAACCACTGCAAAACCTAAATTTTTCACTTATCTGTGTTGGAGATTACAACAATTATTGAATTTTTGTCAATTCAATAATTGACTGCAACAATGAACAGCAACAATGAATATATATTTTTTTAACGTTTCTGAGTTACTTTTGTGAGATAAGCTTTGGAGAAGTTTAAATTGTCCTAATGTTTACATGAGGTGGACATGGACGTGCCTACCACCTATATTAAATTAAGGTTTCACTGCTAAGGTTTCAAAAGTGCTGATTTAATTGTGCTTTCTTGGAACTACTTGAGAATTTACCACTGTCTACATTTTTAAGTATATATATATATATATATATATATATATA